>JBAMNC010000308.1:0-55660 GCA_037902135.1 Cetoscarus ocellatus
AATATGCCTAAGTCAACGTATGAGTGTAAAAAAACTGAAAATATTGGAAGTAATTACCAGAAACTACGGCTATGCAGTTCATTTAAATGGCCCGCCAAGCTTTGTTTGGAACTATTCCGCTGCTACATGAACCATGTGACCCTCTGCGTTCTGACCCCTCAATGACGCCACTCTCTCTTCGAACCCTCTGCATGGTGCAAACTACAGGGGAGCCAGGAGGGTCTCTGCCCCCCTTAACGCCTGCATGCAATTCTTGTCCTCACCATTGAATCGTGGGGGCGCTATGTCTTAAACGGCACTGTATATCAGACTTCGGAAAAAAAGACTGTGCACTGGACCATTTGCACTGGAGCTGCTGGAGTCGCTCGGTGTTGAATAGCATTTGATGACACGTTTTGCAGTCATCATGTCGAAAAGAAAACATTTGCTCATGGACCAACAGCAAAAGAAGCTGATCCCAGGCCTGTGTGGTTGCTTCTGTTTTAAGATAAGGGCTAATCAGTAGAAACTGTAATATTAATTGTTAGCACTGTGTTGTATATGATGTTGCTGAGGACTGGATCTCTTGTAGGCATCCTGGCCGATTTCTTTAAATTATTATGTTTGTGGTGTCATTGATTGGTTTGTTGATGCGTGTTGTAGTATTTCAGAGGTTATTTTGCACATGTTAATGAGGACTTGATTCTTGCAGCCAGACTGGCATGTTTTGGTTTTGATGAAGATTCGATGAGTGTGTGGAGGTTGGATGTGATATGTGCTTATATGTGACATAAGGCAAGCAGACGTACAGGCTTGTGATAATGGATGTGTTTTGACTAAGCCCTCGCTCTGAACCCACCATGCATGCTCAGGGTCAAGACCATGTGCAAAACTTATGTCACTCTACCACTGAATTTCAGAGGAAAGTTAAGGTTGTGCTGAGGTCTGAGGATAAGGTCCAATCGGCTTAAGAATACTGGAGGAGAGAGGAAATTGGCTCAAAGGAAAACTTAAAAGGAGCCAATACAAATTTTAAAAAGGGCAGTTACCAAGTGCACAACTCAGGCTGCCACAAAAAAATTAGTGGGAATCAGGAAAAGCTGTGTCAGACGCAGATGGATCAAACAGCAGGAAAGAAACTCAATCTGGGACAGTTCCTCTGAATTTCTGCTGAAGTCTGAGTGTGAACATTTGACTTATGATATGTGTCTCTTACTGGATCATAGACAGCTATTTAACAATTGTGTCAATGGATTGTTTTCTAATCAAACAAATCTGTCTCACCTTAAGAAAAAGGAAGTGGTAAACATCAAATGTGAAGTGTTCTAGTGGTGCAAAATGTGGAAGTTGTATTAGCTATGGTGCGAACTACGGGGGAACCAGGGGGTTTCAGCCCCCCTATATGAGACATGAGCTCCCCTGAAAACATGATTTGTGAAATTTTGGGGGGGTCTCTATAATATTGGCAAAATATTGTTTTTTTCATGCATTTCCTTGATGTTGTATTGTCATAATCATGGATCATGTATGTATTAATGTATTATTTGTGCTCAAGAGTGATTTGCCACTATTTCATTTTAATAAAGATGCCGGCCTGCATGCAATTCTTGTCCTCACCATTGAAGCCTTGCAGTGCAATGTCTTAAACGTCACTTTAAATCAGACATTGGAAACGAAAAAAAAAGACTGCGCAGGACCATTTGCGCTGGAGCTGCTGGAGCCGCTCGATTTCGGTGTTGAATAGCATTTGATGACACGTTTTGCAGTCATCATGTCTAAAAGAAAACATGGGCTCACGGACCAACAGCAAAGGAAGCTGATCCCAGGCCTGTGTGGTTGCTTCTGTTTTAAGATAAGGGCTAATCAGTAGAAACTGTAATATTAATTGTTAGCACTATGTTGTATATGACGTTGCTGAGGATTGGATCTCTTGTAGGCAGCCTGGCCAATTTTTTTAATTTATGTTTGTGGTGTCATTGATTGGTTTGTTGATGCATGTTTAGTATTTCAAAGGTTATTTTGTGCATGTTAATGAGGACTTGATTCTTGTAGCCGAACTGGCATGTTTCGGTTTTGATGAAGATTTGATGCGTGTGTGGAGGTTGGATGTAATATGTGCTTATATGTGACATAAGGCAAGCAGACGTACAGGCTTGTGATAATGGATGTGTTTTGACTAAGCCCTCGCTCTGAGGCACGCGTATCCTTTCTATGGAGGAATGATGATGTCTGTATGAGCAGTCACTTTCTGATGTCATTTCACTGGTAGCTCCCACCTCTTCCTGCTCTATAGGCGATTATTAGGCCATGCTGATCTGGGGCTGTGCACAGTTGTTGTAGAACTGGAGCTTGGAGAGAATGTATCTGTCAGATTACCAGATGTTAAATCAGTCCTACTGAATTGCAAGGTTAAATATGTATAGGGCCTTTAAAGTTTATTCAGTTTGGTAGTCAGAAGAAAGTCGACTCCTTGGTGCAAAGCTAGAGGGAGAGCTATATCATGAAAACCCTCTGATATAATGCTCATAAAATCAGGTTAACAAGCAAATGACGGTGATGAAACTCCAAAACCTTTGACCTTCAAGGTCTACTAAGATAATTCTTTAACCAAAATTTTTTTTCACAAAGTTTCATGAAAATCCTGTGAAGTTTTCTCAAGATGTGTTCTTGAGCAAATAATGACCATGGGATTCAATGGCCTTGACCCTTGACCCCCATAATCAGATCTTTTTATTCTTGAATGTAGGTAGATTATTCAATGTTTAAAGAAAAAACCCTCAGAGCATTTAATTTTCTTCACACTGAAAATACAGTTTTCCTCTTTTTTTGTATGGAAGAGCACATAGCCATTTGCTGCATTGTGAAATAGTGCCAAACACAGAGACTTCCTGGAGTAGAAACAAAGCACTCTGAAAGTTTTCACCCAATCATACATTGGACCCAGCATAGTTTCATAGCTCCTTTTTATGTAAAACTTGCACAATTGCACAAAATGACTGTACACTTTAACATCAGTGTCCCTCTCTGATGGTCTCAGGTCGTTCTCCTTAACGTACAGCACTGCTGGAGCCCTTTCAGCAACTTCACCGACTAATGTCAAGTACCTGACACAATCTGACTTCAAAAATACTGAACTTTATTTTTTTTACTCTTCTGGTGTCAGTTTTTGCTAGCAAAGAAGCATAAAATGATTTGATTATGATTTATGATATTGAACAATTCCTATCACAACAGTATAAATTTTTTTCTCTATTTACGAACACCTTTCAAAAGAGATGTTAAATGATCTTTAAATGTGAACTTCAGTAATTCTTTTCCCCAATTATCAGTCAATCAATCTTTATTTGTATTGTCCCCAATTCATAACACATATTATTCTCAAGACACAGAGCATACGAGAAGGTGTAAAACAGACTCTCCATTTGTTAAGTATTTAAATTTTTATATCATAAATTAAGACCCAACATGAATCCACCAAAAGTCCAACATTTAGCAAAAAGCTACATAAACAAGAAGTGGTGAGAAAGAGCAGCTTGCTCACATTGTATTTATACCCACTAGTTTTGTAGTTGTGGAGCCTTATTCTCAGGTAAGAAAGATGCTTCAAAATATTTGTGCTTCCTACTTATGATCGCTTAAAGCAAAATGAAAAAGGGCCTCACGTTGTCTCTATGCCTCAGGCCTCTATATTACTTCATCAGCTCATGCAGTCACTGAGGAAACTGCAGAAGGATGATGTAAGGGAACACCTTCATCGCCTGGAGGGGGATTTTTCTCTTGTCCCTCCTCAGGTCAAGATCCTTACTGGAGCCTGCACTGTAGAAATGTCTTGCTGAAGGGCACCTTAACAGGTAGATACTTGCTGACATGGAGGATTCTTGTTATATACTTTAAGGTCCATTTAGGTCTTAGTACTATCATTTCACAGCAACAAATGCACACAGACGAGGCTAAATGCACACAGATTTTGGCTTTTTTCAGGTCTACTAGCCCTTCTGTCAGATGTAACATCATGGTTTTGTCCTCAGTTATTTGAAAAACTGTCCCTTTGTTGGCTGTCCGATTCTTACACTGACTAACCAATCAGAATCAGAGACAACCCTCCTCAAAGCAGCCATTGCCGGGTTACCCTGGCGGACTCTTTCTGAGTTGGCAGAGTCTATTTCCACGCATTGTGGTAAGGCTGTTCTAATGTTTTACTGCAACATTGAAAATCACAAAATAACTACACTCAAAGGGTCAGAGAAAACATCTTTATACTGACATTTGTTGGAAATTATAATAAACAATTTGAAATGGATGGGCAGTGTTAGATGACATGACAAAGGCCATTCATTGGTCAGGAGTGTTATTATTTTTGATAGATTCATAAAGATTATTGTGTATTCTTCATTCACACCTACTGTAGATTCATCATCGTTCACCAAGGACATTTTATTTAAGAATTAAATTAATTAGACAGAAATAAAAGTTAGTCAAAAAATGAGTTATTTTCAATTGTTTCAAAGTGAAGAGAGGCCAGCATAACAGTCTAGCCTTATAACAGCTATTACGGAGGGCAGGCTTGATAAAAGATCGCCTTTGAAAGGAAAGGGAGGCTTGACAAAAGGTCAATTACTGAAGTTAAAGGCCAACGTTTGGATGATAACTTTAACACTGTGTCTCTTATATAAACATTGTTGCTCTATTCAGCCAGGGATGCCAAAAATATGGTTTGGGGGGTCAAATGTGGCCTGAGGCATACTTTCAAGTTCCCTAGTTTCAATTGATTGTTCCCAGTGAGTACAATCCATCCGTGAGTCTCAGGCCACGAGACAGTGTGGTGGTCAGTCGGCAACGACTAGTTCAGTCATTCACACTGTTTTGAGCATTTATATTTTTGTTGAGTGTAGTTGCAAAGTCCGACTAAAATTAAATTGGCCATCTCAAATCCTATACAATTATACGTTTCGGGTGAAGTACATCAAAGTGGCCCTGTCATCCATGTATTTTTCTGCATGTGGTTCTTGATGACACCTCTATATCCAGCCATGATCACAGATCTACTTAGCTGACACATCCTATAGCCCATCATGCACTGAAGTGACTCCTATAATCCACACACAGCCCTCCTCACATGTATCAGATACAGTGTACCTACACCACCAGAAGCTCAAGTTTGGTTTGTTTATTGGGTTTTTGGATGGCTTGTGACACACAAGTTAAAATTAAAACTTTCGAAAAATCTTTCAAAAAGAAAACATTTCACAGCTACAAAAAGCTACATCAGGTAAAGAGGATATTGGTCAAGCAACTCACCTACAGCCCTGTGCTGTTTATGCTGTTGAAACTGGCCACAGAGTATGACCCAACCCAGCATGTGCTGCAGATTTTTCCTGGTACTTTCTGCTTCAGCTCACGCTGGCTACACACAGAAAATCTGCCAGTGGGCTGGCAGGAAAAATCAAGGGACAGATGGAGTGTGTCATTCTTGAAAATGCTGGGAAGTTTTCAGGGATACACAAGTCTTGATTGTTGACCAAGAGTGAGACAGAATCAGTATTTCCAATATAGTGACTGCCATCATTGAGCTCTGAAACTCCTCCTCTGAAACCATGATGCCACTGAGGCTCATGGTGAATTCCATTTAGTCTCAGCAGTTGGAAATGTCAAGTTATAAATGGGATGCGTCACAAGGAAGACCCCTTTAGTCAGACTTCCAACTTGGAGGGTTGAAGGGTCTTCTGTTAGCCTGAACTCACAAGTTCAGCCATCTTGGGTGTGTCACCATTCCCAGCCCTGACAACTAAGTTACATGGAAAATGGAGTGCACCTTGAACCCTTGGCAAACTCTGGAGTTGAAAAAAGAAGCCAATGTGGAAATGCCAAAAACTGCAGTTCCTCGAGTGTCCCCTTGAATTTGGCTGCAGGAAACCCAGAAGCTACATAAATATGTGCGGAGAATGGATGCTTTCTTTAGAACAAATGACCTCAGGTCAAATGTTCAATATATTTGCAAAGCCTCTTCCTGTAAGAGGGGTGATTTTTATATATCTTGCCTTTTTTTTTTTTTTTTCCCCCAGAATTTCCGGTTTCAAATACTTAAGGACCTTATTGACGGTGCTACAAGCCTCTGTGGTATCACTTTGGTCAGATGGCCTTATGTCTAGCCTCAACTCAACCTCTCTGTCTGTGAGTTGATCCAAAATAAGGTTGAGCAGGCGTTTACAGCATGGCTGTGAATTCGCTTCAAAACTATTCTGAAGCCTCCTTTGGCTGATGTCGCCTGGCTTTGTCCTTTTCTTCTCACTGCAAATACATCCCTGTTTTATATATTCAGTGTTAGGCCTACGTGATATGAGGAAAATGTACAATGTGTAATAGCACTGTGCAGTACTGCGATAACAATATTGGATTGTGATAATTTAGCTAAAGATATAGAGTACATATAAGCTTTATGTTCTAACCTATACTATTCTCCTTGTTTTAAGCAACACCTACGGTTGCAATAGGGGTGTATAAAAAATCCATACACCACCATGTTGTAATATTTTTCTCTGAAAAACTGTACTTACATTTCATAGCACAACACTGATATTTTATAAGGTTATTATTTGTCTAAATTCTGTATATAGGATTTGTGTCATAGTTCGGCCTAAGGCAGCTAGTTCAGCCATTTAACTCTTCATCCCTCTGTTATGTCCATTGTTATATTTCTGTCTCTGGTAAAGAAAATTAAGTTTATCCATGTTGCAGGGACCATCCTTTAAATGAATATCACTGACTGGAAACTGGATTTTTTTATGTATACAATTTTGTGGGATCTCAACACTGTAAAAAATATCAAAAAGTGGATGATGTAGTAAAAAAAACATGATATATCGCTCGTATTATAATATTTCAGTCTATCATGACATGTGGTATCATCACTGTTTGCAGTTTGTCATGCAGCTGAAAGGGGAGGGCGTTCCTTGCCGCAGAGCTGTGGGCATAGGATTTGCAGCCTTGTGCCCTTTAAACTCCATGACACATGAACATCTACATATGAAGTAGAGTTAACATTGCTGGTGGTGCAGACGAGTCGTCAGGAATGATCAATGTAAAAGTGTCAACCCAGCATGTGCAGCCATCCTGATAGGTGTATCCTCATAGATATTGTATCGCCATATTCTTGCTAATACACACGCCCAAGCTGCAACATGATTTTTCTGAATCCAAGAAATCCAAGAATCTTTTTCTTTTCTAGACTGGCAAAATACATTTCAAGGTAGCTTATAGCTTTAGCCTCATCTGACTGCACTAAGAATGTCATGAAGTAAACCAGAGCAAGGACCCAAATGCAAGACTCAAGGCAGAAGACAGTAAAAGAAACACTGTTTAAAAACAGGCTGGGTTTGGTTCACAGATAATCAGTCAGACAAGGCAGAGGTATCCAAAAATGTGAGGCAAAAGTTGAGGTCTAAAAACAAATAAGGTCAGAATAAATGTGGTAGCAAGACTAGAAAAGAGTGCTGGAACATGACTGTGAGGTACAATGAACTGGCGACAGGACAGGGTGAGACAAGGAGTAAACTATACGAGGTAGTGGAGTAATGAGACACAGGCGTGTAAAGACACAATCAGGAGCAGGTGCGCACATGGGGACAAACCTGAAACAAAGACAGGGGTAAGTGATCTTTAAATAAAACGAAAACACGAGACATGAAACACGAGGAATAAAAAAAAAGAAACAGATACTTAATGGACAGACATGACAAAGTAGTGTCAAAACTTTTCTTGACCACATTAAAAAGGTGTTTGTAATTTTGGTGCAATAAATTCAAACAGTTGCAATGTGTGCACTGTAATGCTAAAATTGTGATTAACTGCGTTGCCCGATTCAGTGGTAAAGAGTTAAAAGTGTATACCGTTTGGATGTTTGAAAGAATCGTGATGTGTTTGGTGGGTGTTGTGCAGGTGGAGGTAGAAAGCTAGACAAAGGTTAGCTTGGCATCAAATTACACCAAGGAGTCATGGACAATTTAGATGCCTTCTTCAAATTCTTTGGCAAGGGTTGTCAAGTTCACACATTGTCTTATAGTAACAAGTCCGCTCTTAAAAATGTGATGTAGTTTCCTGAGATGAACTCAGTATTGGCTCAAAGGCTCAACCTTTCATCTAAGTTAACAAAGGTATTGAGGACGGACGTCTCTGTATAGCCTGTCAAGAATCCAGCTTCTATTCCAGAAAAAACACAAGGCATACAAAGCTGCTGATGCATAAAAAAATGAGCTTCCTAATCATGTTCTGAGCTTTGATTTCCAGTCTTTACCTTCGCCAAGAATGTTGTGTTTTTTTTGCCAGTATTTGTATATTTGTTACTTTCTAAGTTAGTGAACAAGAAAACTTAAAAAGTTATGAACGCATTTGATAAATCTTCAGGGAATGTTGTGATTGGCTTTTGGTGGTGATTAGCATCCAGATGCAGATCCAGGATTTTTTTATAGAATTTGTTATCAGTGTGAGATAGGGCAGTTTTCCACAGTTTTGCCAATAACTTGCCCTTCGTTGTTGGAAGTGCTTCGATGAAGACTTGTTTTCTTGTAGCACTTCTGTTTATCTGATGTTTTATCTGTTTTGAGGACTGATGTGCTGCCTAGCTTGTGGCTTACATAACCTTGCGCAGCTGCTGGACCTGTCCGATTCAAAGCTTGTAATCAGGCAAATCCACCTACCAAAGTTTCAATGTACAATGCCTGTGAGCGGCCCAAAGTGGGTCTAGCCAATCAGCATCCTTTAGAGCAGGAGAGGTGAGAGCTACGAGCAAGACGAAGTGACAGAGTTTTGTATAGATGCTAACAGCTTCAGTAGCAGTGTTGTCAGATAGAAGCATTGCTTACAAAACAGTGAACAATGTAAAAACACAATATATAAATTGTAAAATAAATAAAGCTAAAAGTAAAAAATAGCAGAAATGTAAGAATAGCTAAGAGAAATATATACAACAGGGTGGTATTTACAAGTACAGCATGTCAACATTGTGCAGAACTTTTAAAGAAAAAAGCTTGTTATTGGTGAGTTAGTCCTTGGTAGGTAATTATTGCACAGATCTGGACCATATTTCTTTATTAAATGTAAAACAAATAACACTGAAAGCAAGAAAGGATATTTTCACTCCACTTCCGACATATTTTGGTGATTATTTGTTCTAAGAAGTAGCAGAAGCACCTGCCTACTACATTATCTGATTGTCCTATTATGAATGTGACTGACGGGATGATCATTCAATCACCTGTTGCATATGCTTTTGAAACCCTCTATAAGCTGCTGCCAAAATTGACTTGGAGAAATATTGAACAGTCTTTCTGGTGTGTCAAGTTAGCTTATACATAAAGAACTTCAAAACGCATGCATAAAAAAGTAACTACTCACAGAGAGTGTTATATTTAATTGTGTGACGAAATTAAATGTATGACAGAACAATCACAGTGACTTGGACAACTTCTACTACCACTGCTATAGCCTTTGAATGGATCCATAGATCAGCGAGAGTCTTCTGTAGAAAGAGAGGTCATGTTTTTTTTTTTTATTAAATCCTTATTCTGATCACAACAAAACATTTTCCTTGTTAGGGATCTGGTCTGCATCTCTCTGTTTCTCTCTGCTTTCTGCTGCTTTTTTCTGCCACCATGTGTGCACAGCTGCTTTGACGTGATGGTGATATCTTGGTTTATTGAAGGATTTAATCAGCTGAATAACCCACTTGGTCTCAGATTAATTTTGATGTGTGAGCAGGGTTAAATGGTACCTTGGACGTCTGAACTGCAGGTCATTGAGAATGGACAAACATCGGCAGAGACACTTTGGTGTAGCAACCTTTATTGAAGGAGCTCTTACAACACGACTGAGGTGAATCCTCAGGTAAAAATATCTTCTTTAAAACATGGGTAGAGTCTGATACACTGGGACTTATAGCACCACAGATAAAAACAACAGTACAGTGACTCTGGACACTGACAACAGCAAAACTGAACGGGTGGAACTTAAAGTTTACGGTGTTTGGGGGAATCACGCCGTGAGTCCTGTTAGGTTTCTTCTTCTTCTTCTTTAACCAGGACAGATGTTTTCCTATGGAGGAGTGTGTATGTGAAAGTGTGTCGGTGTGTGTTTGACAGACTATAAAGAGCAGGTTTCTGTCATTCTGTCATCTGAACCAGTGACCTCCGCACAACTGTTTATGGAAAAATTGCCCAAGGCCACACATAAAAAATCCCCTCCATGCACACATTTACATGTATGTGATGTACACACTCGCACATACACACCCACAGAAACACACACAGAGTGAATTGCACATGTTGAGTCCAGCTGGTGGCTCATCATTAGTACCAGGTGATGATCTGACGCTTTGTTTGAGTCTGCCTGATGTCATGTCCTGTTTTCTCTGTCGGTTTGGTGATCTAATGAAGCTTTCAAGTGATGTCGGGTTTGAGTTTTCACCAAGTTTTACTGACCTCTTAAATTATCTTTACGAGGACAAAACCTAAAGTAAACAGATTATCAGGTTAAGAATCTTTTACAGCCATAGACTTTTTTGAACCACGGATGTGACTGCACAGCAAAAAGTAAAATATTAGCAAGTATATTTATTTAGTTTCAGGTCAAAATATTTAATCTGACTTGTTTTAATCCACATTGATGCAGCATGCTTAGATTGCTAGTATAAAAGCTAAAAGTAAGACCAAAGTTGCTTGAAAAACTAAAAACCCTGTCAATAAAACAAGACAAATTTTAAGTCTACTGAAAAATGTGAACTAACTAAACAAACATAACCCAAGTCAAGTAACTTAGCAAGTAAAATTTGGCTAGTTTCATTGGCAGAGATTTTTTTACTTATTGGAAGCCATGCAAGCCTGAGATGAGGCTTTTAATACCTTGAAATAGGAACCTTAAATTGACATGTCATATCGGTGATACAACGGCTTATCAAGTGCACTCTTAAAATTAAAAACTATACATATTTTTTGAGAAAAAATTTAACATTTCTTAGACCATAAAGTTTAGATTTTATGGGAAACCAAATTAATTAGTTTTTGACCAGATAAAAGGTCATACACTTGCTAAGTTTTAAGTTTTGTAGTGCAGCAAACGTTGGTTACTTGTAAGTAAAACAAAGACACCAGAAACGAGACATCACTGGAAGAAAAGTAAGAGCTACGAAAAAGGATCCATATCAACCCCTAAAATCACATATCCTTCAAATATTAGGAGTTTCTGCCCTGGAGAACCATCAGAGTTTAGCCTTGAGCTGTGAGTCAGAATAGCTTAAGCTTAGTGAGTCAAAATGTGGGGCAGAGTAGCTAAAAGAATACCTGAGGAGACACCCATGCAATAAAGAAGGCTGAAATTTTAATCTGAACGTGGGCTTCGCTGGTGGCTCTCCAGGACTGAAGAACCCTCTTCTGCGATGTGTTTTTCTTTCACCCTGAGCTATGCCTCACAGGCATCCTCGCAGCTGTGAACTGTCAAAACAAGCCCTAACCTTTAAAAAGGTTTACATTAGCACCATCATTTTGTTTATTTTCTAATGAACCCTGCCCAAGCTGGTCTGCTTTAAAGGCAAAACTCAGGGTAAAAATTCACACAGTAATTTGATAGACATTTCCATTTGTCTGCCACACAATCATTTGTCGTTTGTGACATTTCTTTTATTCAACAACAGAGTTTGTAAATGAGTGAACTGAATATTTATAATGGGACTAAAAATCTAAAGCGTGTTGGTCCTGCTGTTGGAGCCCTGGACTCAGGGCAAGGAGACCCTGCGGGACACGGTTTGGTGGAAGACTCCGCGGAGCAGAGAGGGGTAGTCTGGGACACGGAAAAGATGGCGCTGGGCGTAGATGATGTCATCTGGACGCCCCCTGCTCACCAGCGTGCGCAGGTTGGCCTCGCTGACTTGGCTGCCGACTGCGATAACGAAGAGCTCCACGCCGGCACTATTCAACTCTCTCACACTATTTTCCAACTCCTGCTGCCTGATGGACTGGGACCGGCCGTCAGAGAACAGCACCAGCTTCTTGGCGCCACCTGACGAGTCCCCACGGCCACGTAGATTCTTGGCAGCAAAATCCATGGCCTCTAAAACGTTGGTGCCATCATTTTGGAAGGCAGCCTCCTCAGATCTGCTTGACAGCAGGGTCAGGTTGGAAGTTAGGGCCTGCTCCATGCGGGCGCTACGGCTGTACTGAGCCAGACCAACCCTGACTGTCGCACCTCGGCTCCTCTCAGCATTCAGGAAACGCTCAGCCAAGCGGCGGACAAAGACCTTGCTGGTTTCGAAATTCTTTTGGCCCACGCTGGCCGAGCTGTCCATCATCATCAAGATATCAGAACTGCTGGAGAATGTGACTGAAAACACAGAGAGAGAGACAAACATGTGAGGAACAGCTGTTTTAATTAATCCGATACATAACAGACAAAAGGGCAAGAAAATTAGACAGCAGTTTAAGACATTTTACTTCATAACATAAGTAAGTGCACAACTTCTAATTATTTTTCTTAAGGTGAATCTAAACTATTGGTTGTTTTACTTTATTAAAGCAAAGTATAACTTTACACAAAGAGTCACTTATTTTCAGTAAAGGGTATTTGTTTTTTTCTCATTGTTTTTACAGTGCACCATAGTGTTTATGATCTACCTGAGTGTGGAAATTAGCATAAGGAATGGACTCTGTAATTGACCAGCACTTGTAGATGCTGCTATTTGTACAGCACCAGCTCTAACTATAGTTCTTATTACTAAGGATAAAAAACAGACTTACTGGGACATTTGTAGTCTGGGCACTTCTTATCTGGGGGGAGAAAAACAAACAAAAGTAATTTAGAGCAGTTTATACAAAATGTAGACAAACTAAAATAACATTTGTCTGGTGTGTCTTGGTTTGAGCTTGTTTACCTTGACAGATTCTCTCAGTGAGGTTCTGCAGGAAAGTGTCATCAAGCAGCTCTGCGAAGTTCTCCAGGACAAAAGAAAATCCTGGTTTGGGGTCGCTCTTACAGACGACGTCCTCCAGCTGCTCCTGGTTTGGCTGACGGCCGGTGTAGTCTTTGATTCCTAAACCACCAACCTGTGGAGAAGAAGAGGAAGGACTTTAATGCTCATTAGGAGCTCAGGTTCAGCACGAGCATCTACTAAGATTGTCAAAATAATACTGATGCTTTTGAAACCACATTGCAATTTCAATACTGTCATCATACTGACACACCTGCATGATTGATGGGATAGGGCTGCCAAAGCTTTCAGAAAACTACATCTATTTTATAGGACAAGTGCGTAGGAGGGGGATGAATAAAAAAAAATTCATGAAATGTAACAAATGTTCCTTTACACTTTAGCAAGCGTGCAGTTTTTCAGTGTTTGGAGGTTGTTTGTGATTTCTGAAGACTAAAATAAACAATAATTTACCCAATACCAGGTGCCAATGACTTCTGTTTTATTGCTGTGGCCTTGTAATAAGTGTCGCTACTATTTGGTTCCAGCTGGAATTGTACATGAGTTTAAAAACCTGGCATTGTGATAACCCTTGTATTCACTGTACTGTGTGCTTGACTCACCCGTATGTTGTTACCACAGAGTACGTTGAGGGGAACTTTGTCTCTGGAAATGTCAGAGCGTCCATCAGTCAGGACGAGGACGACACGGTTCTCCTGCTGCATCAGTCTGATGGTGTTTGTTAGAGCGAAATCCAGAGCCTCTCCGGTGTATGTGGCCTCAGCCAGCCAGCGCAGGTCTTTCACTGCCCTGTAAATGCACAGACAAACATATGGGCAGAGATTTAAGTATCACACACCAATAAATTACATGAAATGATCCAATGCACAGCTTAGAACAACCCTTTCCTCCAATAACAATGTTAGTGGAGGAAACGGTTGACTTCTGTCAAAGACAATAACATTAACTTTGTTTGATGAGAAAAATCACTCTATTTAGGACTGAGTGTTATTTTTAAAGAGTAGTTTAACACTGCAGGAAACCACTGTTGGTCAAATAGGATCAATGTGTTCAATCCCATCCAGACAAAGCAATCTTTGTTTTTCTTTATAGCCTTCATCCATAGCTTGGCTAGTTTTCAGCAAAGACAAAAAACCATAGTGTGTTTTTATTAAAACAAGACGTGTGTGCCATCATTTCCAGATGTGCACCTAATACACAAATTCAAAGGAGAATCATAAATGTACCCAGTATTGTTCAGTCATTAAAATAAAGATTAATTCTAAATAAAAATGAGCCTGAATCTTTCCTGATGAGCTAGAAAATATTATGCAACTGCTTTCTTGACAGGATGATTACGGTCTTATTTTGTACATGATTAACTGAATTTTCCCTGATAGCCTAATGAATTAGCTGTGCATAACAAACACTGAAAAAGCTAGCCTCACTCTTGTCAAGGCTACTGCAAAAGAATTTTAAGTGTCTGCTGAATGTTTAGATCAGCAATAATTTTAAATTATGACCTTGGAGCACTGTTATTGTTCTTACACATTTCTGCCAGACATTTTTGAACAAACCAAACAACACATGGAAGTTAAGAGGTTTTGGATGTTAAACTAGTCAGTGCTGTTCCCTGTTTGCTAAGCTAGAGGGAAAAGTGAGCTTTGCAAACACAGTTAGTTAGCTATGCTATTACTACCACTACATGAGATATACTGGGTCTGGCCAGTATCTATGGCTGAAATATTGGCTACTGATCAGGCATATCCCAGATCCCAGATAGGACCTGTCATTATAATAAGTTGCAACAGTTTTCCTCGTCATATGAGCTCTATTTTAAACATTTTTAAAGAACAAATGTTTGAATAAAAAAGTTTCACTGAAAATGTTTGAAATTTTTAGCCTGCTGCATACAGAGATAGCCTTCTGTTTACCAGCAGGCTAGGTCTTATATAAATCTATAAATTGACAAAAGCTGACTTAAGCATACAACTGTTACTCCAAAACACAAAATACATCCCAGTCTTTTGGGGTGGACCAACTAAATAAGGGGGTGGGCCCAGGCCATCAAGGCCTACACCTAACGCCACAGCTGCTGTAAATATTGTCAAAAATATGTATTAATATCAGCCAAAACAAATCATTAATGTATTATGTCAATAATATCATGCATCATTTAATACCTCCCCCAAGGAGGTTATGTTTTTGCCGGGGTCTGCCTGTTTGCCTGTTAGCAAGATTACGCACAAACTACTGGATGGTATTACATGAAGGAAGAAACCAATACATATTGGAGCTGATCCAATCCAGATTGACATCACTAAAAAACATTAAGTTTGTAACGGCAAATCCCATTCATTTATAGCATTATGGGAATTGTAGTTTATTTGCAAACTGACGTCTAATTTTTCAAGCCTATGTCACTACATTTCCCAGCATCCCTTGCAATGCCAGGGGAGGAGCTCTCCATGTCGCTCCATCCGCTGTCTCTACCACCCACAGCACCATCCGATTGGTTAAACGCTCTGGTTACACCCAGAGCACGCTGATCAGCCAATCAGCAGTGAAAGTTGTGCATGCAGAGTTCTGCTCACAGACACAGGGGAAAGGAGGAAGTTTTGCCAATGGAGAAAGCCCGGCGCTGTTCTGCTGATAATGCCAATACAGAAATAGTCCGTCATAGCAGAAGTCTGTGTGTGTGTGAGTTTAAAAACCCAACCCCCAAATTTCACACAGACATACATGCTGTGCATGGAAGCGCCGTGGTTTTGCTCCGACAGGCTGGGGACATCGCCCACTGAAAGCACTGCGGTGCGCACAACACCAACATCTGTACAAGCAGTTCTTTATGTTTTCTGAGGCTTTAAGGTTGTTTAATGAAGCACTAAAGAGGAACGAGACATGATTCATTTAGCAGAGGTGATTTTCGCACCGCTGTGTACAGCACGAGCTGCAGCAGCCACATGCAAACAGGAGGCAGAGACAAATAAACTGTCAGTGCAAAAAAATAAGACCCTGTCACCTGCAAGCGTTGCGCCCAACCTGTGTGTGAGAAATGCTGATGAGGGCTGAGAGCTTTTGCGCTGTGGTGGCACTGCGCTGTCCACAGGCTGATCCTGTTCTTTTTCTAATTGTTTACTAATCGAGTTGATCATTTGTTCGTGTTATTTTCATTGTAGCAGTTTTACAGATTTTAGCACTAGTTTATTTTTGAATGTTTCACATTTTGCAAGTTCTAGCAACACTGTTCTGTTTATTTATTTATTAGCCTATATGAGTGTGGGTTCATGCAATGCATGCAGCGCTGTTTGTGTGTGAGAGAAAGAGAAAGAAAGACCGAAGACAGAGAGAGAGAGAGGGTTAAGGACAGAGAGCCAAAGACAGAGAGAGAGAGAAACATGCGCAATTAAAATATTTATCTTCCTATCACTTTCTTGTTACATAATATTGTAACAACACAGCAGTAACAAATGACAAATGATTGTACTTTTAAGAGTTAATTTCTTGTATTATAAAGATGTTGACTTTTTTTTACTGGAAGCGTAGGTCTTCATTTTTTTAGGCTGTGACCTCTCTTATTTAAGAAAAAAGAAGAGGAAAAATATTTAGTCAGCACTCTGTATGCATTTGATTTTTCCTAAAAAGAGCCACCTTTATTGTTTTCTGAAGATGTTGACTTTTTAACTTGATGTGTAGGCCTTCAGTTCTTGGCTGGGACCTCTTTCATTTAAGAGGAAAAAATGGTTATTTGGCTCTGTTTGCACTTTTTTATTTATTTTATTTTAGGTTTTTCTTTTTTCATCTGAAATAAAGACAAATTAATTTGCCTTGGACTATTTTTATTTATGGTAAAGGGGCTAGCTGTGCACTCAATTAACCATATCCTGCATTAAAAAATAACAATAAATATTGTTGAAACCATAAAAATGTGAACATAGGGGAAGGCTATAAAACACAAACTGGACTTCGGTTCGGACCTTTTATTGATGGAAATTTTATTAACTGGACCTCGGTGACTTTTAATTGAATACCCCTGCTCTAAATTTTAGTGTGAATATAAAAACTTGACAATGACAGCTTGAAAGAGTGCAGATAATTTTCTCCACATTCAGACCCAAAACAAGAGCCAACTGTTTAGAGCAAGTCCAACTGAACATGCATGCTAGTGTCTGAATGTCAATAATTGTGTATAAGACCTCCAGACGAGGCAGTATAATGGGGGTTACTCAATGTTTGGAGCTTTTAGAGACATCTAACTATTCTTTATAAATCCTGTCCTGAGTTACTGAATATATATATATATATATATATATATATATATATATATATATATATATATATATATATATATATATATATATATATATATATAAATTCTTGGAGAAAATTATGGGCTTACTGCAACACTGTGACACTGCAGACTTCTCTAAAATATTTTCAGGCTGAAGTAACGTTGGGACATGGAGAACATTTGTAACCAGAAATGTGAGTCCTCTGCATTAGTGGTTTATGGTTAGTGAAGAAGCATGACTGTTGCACGTGGACTCACTGTTTGAAGTCGGCGATAGTGTTCACGTTGTTGCCCAGCTGGACTACTTCCTGTGCCTTGGATCCACTGTACTGGACCACACTCACCTTGGATTCATTGCCTGCAAACTGGAAAGAAAACATTGCATGGTGACCGTGTGTTTTGGACTGAGAATGTTATGTCTACTACCATGTGTTTTACTCCTTCAACGCTTTTGAGTCCCACCCATCCTGACTAATTATATCCGAAGTGGAAGAGGAGAGTCAGTGGAGAGACATAAAAACTCTTTCCAAAACCAAACGACAGCATCTCCCCATTCACACTTTCTATTTTGAGGTTTGGTCTTATAGCTGTGTTTCCTAACATCGCAGAAAAAAACTTTTTATTACATTTTTGGGATAATTTTGAGTAAACAACACAATCCACAGAGGTTAAATATGATTTATCACACAAAAATTTAGCAACAATAAAACAAACATGAAATATAGTTTGGTAAAATATCCAAAACCAAGGACTTGTTTTTTAAAAGGTTAAATCGGATGAGAAAGGTCTGGATTTGAAGACAGGCCCATACCTTTATTCTCTGCAGGATAATGTGATCCAGTTAACTTTAAAGTGCTCACATTTTGCTTAAATTAAGTGCATTTATCTATTTTTAAAGACTGCTAGAGTAGGTTCACAATCACTAATGTTGAAAAAACCTTCTGCTTTTCACATACAAAGCAGATGTGGCTGTATGCTTCCTCTGTCTGAGACGCTCTGTTCGAGCACCTGCCTCTTTAAGACTCCCTCCCCCCTTATGGGCCCAGTCTGCTCGGATTGGTTGACAGGTCAGCTCTGTGGTAGTTTCTTACTTCAGTGCTGCTCAGTGCCATGTTGTCAACAACTCTTAAAAATGAATCGTGCCAAAACAAAATGGTATATTTATCTTGCTATCATGGAAAAATGGTCTAAAAAAACTTCATAGATGCAAGTCCTCTTAGGGCTGCCATATTTTTGGACAAATAGGCCCCTGGACATAATTTTGGAGAATGACTTTTACCTTGACCTGCTGGTCTTTGATCAACCTGTCGATGACTGTGATGATGAAATCTTTGGCCAGAGCGAAGTTTGTAGCACCGATACTCTCTGAGCTGTCCACGATGAACGCCAGATCCAGAGAACCACACTTACACTCTGAGCACACCAAAAACAAACACACAAAAGTAAGAACAAAGAATCTCTTCAGCTGTTCAGTGATGATCAATGAGTTGTAAATAATGAGCACACTTACCACAGCAAGCTGTGAAGTGGTTCAGCGATGATGGAGAGAGAAAAACAGAAATCAAAGTTAATAATGAGCTGGAAAAAGGAAACACAACATCACCCGTGTAGCCTCCACATCCGTCAGGTTCAGATTGCATGTTTGGCTAATCAGTGCTTGGGTTGAAGAGGTCAGAGTGTTTTGCATGGACATGGAGGACATGTGGCTTCGTTTTAGTGAGAGTTTGACTTACAGCAGAGCTTCATGATGATATCCAGAATTTCACATTCCTGAAGAGAAAGAGGAGGAGTACGCATTATAGTATGGCAATACACTGTTAGATCATGTTACGTAACTTATAAAGAAAACACACAGTGCGGTCTAAGAGTGTTTCATGCTGCTCCATGAATGAAAATAAAACATGATAATGACGATATTTTACTCAGAGGTCTACTCACTTAGGATTGTGGGTTTTTTGTGTTAAGGAAATTAAAGCTTCAGCTTTGGATTAAATAGACGGTGGCAGTTTCTGAGTCTATAGAGCAGCTTCAAGTTGGGAGTTCAGTTTGTGGATTTTATCAACATAAAAACGGTGAAGGGTCCTGATGAATGGACTGATTGAGTTTATAGGGCTGATACCACACAGTCAGATAATAAGTTAGTTGATCAACAAACTCTAATTAAACAAAAATCTCAGGGGATGTTGATTTATTCATTTTGAGTAATATTATGTTAGAGAACAACACTGATTGTTAAAACTGTTCAAACTTGTACTTACGTATTTCTGTTTTATAAATATTATGGTTTTAATACTGGGCTCATGAGTCATGATGATGAAGGTACGGCTACCTCTGCTACAGTAACCAATTACATACACCAGCTTTAGCTGGTTCCTGTCGTTGTACCTAACAAGTTAACCAACAGCTAACCAGTTGTATGTCAAAGATATGAGCAAATTTACAGCTCTGTATTTTTGATGCAGAGTCTATGCTTTACTTCTGGTACAAATGACATGAACACTTTTCGCCTGGGTTTTGGTTAAATCTCTAAGCAGACAAAAAACAAGCTTCTGCCGACATTAATCACTGATGCTAATGCTAAACATTATTACGCTGTTTAACCTCAGAGTAAATGCTGTTTATTTTGGCAATCAAAGTCTTGCAAAGAGACTGTAGAGGAGTCACAGAAAGCCTAGTCCTGTGTGGTCTGAATCAGGGGTGTACATGCAAGAGGAAATCCATCTCAAAGCACATTATATAGGTATGCTAGCCTTATTTCTAGAAATTGAATGCAGTGCTATTTCGGTGGTATTAACATGTTAACATGAATTTTAAAACTCAAGACTCCCTCAAAATTCCCTCCTCATCTTCCTGCATGTAAATGTACTGACTGTTTTCTTTCTGTCAAATTGGCCAGCGGTCCTCTGGTACTGCAGACCTATTGCAAAAACAATATCATCTGATTCTGATCTGCTTACGTCTTGTCTTTAACTGAGAAGTGGATATGGACAGTGCTGGCAGTGCTTCGTGCCACTTTTTCACAGCTTTTCTACCTTATTTAATCATAGTCCTAACCTGACACCTCAGATGGACTATTCAATACATTTCACTAGTCAACAGCCCATAGAAAGTGTTTGGGAAAAGGCAGAACCTTTCAAAAGCATATCCTGCAGATGATTGGATGAAAGTTCTGCCAATCACATTCATTACGAGCCAATTAGATAATGTAGTAGGCAGACACTACTGCCCCGTGTAAAATACAAAATGAAAGCCACTTAATCGAACAAACTTGTCAAAACATGTATGAAATAGAGCGAAAACATAATTTCTATCAAGAAGCTCTTGCAGTTTTATTGTTTTTTTCTTCATTTACTTAAGAAATGCAGCCCAGATCTGATGAAACTGCTACTGAAGCTGTTAGCATCTATGCTAACCTTCCTGCTGTTTTCTTTCTCGTAGCTCCCACCTCTTCCTGCACTTAAGGACCTCGATTGGACTGTGCCGTTTTGGGCCGCTCACAATCATAGGTTGGAGCTTGAAAACACGAGTCTGTCTGATTGCAGACATTGAATCAGACAAGTCCAGTTACTGCGCAAAGTTATCAGAGTCCTTCATCTGCATATAACACCGGCAAACCCTGAAGTAAATAAACCATTTTATCACTGATTTGTTAAACAAGCTCAGTCAAAGACATCAAGAAGAGTGCGTCTTGCAGCTTAAAGGTCTGTACTTCACAACTACCAAACAAGTCCAAGAACTCAGTTACTTCATGTAGCTAGCAAAAGCACAAACTCCACATGACAAAACCTGACGGTACTCAAAAAGCACCAGTGTTGCAATGGGACTGCATATTGTGGACTTAACACAATGCAGATCATCATGTGAGGTAGTTAAAACAAGTTAAATGTTAAAGAGCACTCAAGCTAACATGCTGCCCAGGAAGAATGTGAGAGTCTGCTATTGAGACTGAAACCCTGAAACAAGTTAGCATGTTGCCATGCTAAAAATCTGCACTCTTACATTCTGCATTTGTATTAATTATGGATGCGTAACTAGTAAATAAAAAATTATACTACAGTCAGATTTATTTTCCAGATTCTAAGTTAGTTATATGTCCAAAATCGTGGAAATATAGACCGAAGTATGCTTGTCTGTTCTGAATCAATTTTAATCTCTGTAGGCTACCATGACATGAGGTTAAAAACAATCAGGGATGTTGCAAGAAGCTTGTTATGCATTTTTCAAGTTGGTTCAGAGTTCCAGTTAGGTTATACTGACTATATATGTGTAATTTTAGTCAAACACGTCTGAATGTGAGTTTGAGTTTGAAGAACAGTAGTGGGTTTCTTTGTACTCACATCAGTTCCTGCTGGTCCAGGAGGCCCAGGAGGTCCCTGCAGAGAAAAGAAGAAGAAGTGAGAAGAAAAGATAAGAGGAGTGAGAGGTTCATCCCCCTGATATATGTGTTTCTCAGTTCAAAAAGAGGCATGAATAAAGCATGTCTGGTCTGTTTTCAGGATGACAGAGCCATCCTGGAAGACTGTTTTTAACTTGGATTAAAAAAAAAAGTCATTTCTTTGGAAAACCATTCCTCCTTTGACTGCAAACCAAAATCCCTCAGTCACCAAACCCACATCCACGCCCACACATTTATGCCTGCTGCTATCTGTCTACAACAACATGTGAATCTTACAGAAGTTCATCACCGCAGCATTTTGTGTTTTTCCCTCTGCAGCAGGAAAGCCATCTGCTTTGTTTTAACAGACATTAAACCGAGTTAAAGAGCATTCTTCTCTGGGACAAAGACGCCGGCACAGCTTACATGTGTGCAAAGAGGAAAACAGAGAGCGAGCTAGAGGGAGCGTTTAATTGTAGTCGAGAGAAAATGTCTTGAAAACACATGACGCAAACAGTTCATACAGAAATATGCAGCGCAGACACGAGCCAGAAAAGAGGCACAAAGACAGAGACGAGGAGGAGAGGGAGGAGAGACGGAGAGTGTGAAAGGTTAGAGACTGAGAACATGAATTCATGCTCAGTATTATATTTAGATCTGATGATCTTTTCTCATGGTCCAACACCACAAAGATTCGACTCTCCTGTTGTTGGGAGGGGAATTACCCAAATCTTTCCTACACACTAAGGGACAGTCTGCTGGGAATTCCAACATTTCTACACATGCAACTCATTCTCATGGTTTATGTACGAAAGAGTATGTCAGGCAAAAGAAAATGATAAGGGAGGAGGATTTTTTTACCTTATAGAGGGGGCTTGAGGAGCAGAAGAACATCACTGCTCTACTAAACACTTAGTTTATGGAGAAATGTGCCCTACCGCTTTAAAGAAAATGCCCCTTACAACACTGTTTTTTACTTCCTGGGTTTTACGATGTAATAGCTATACAGCCTCCACCTACATGTCTGTTTCACTGTTTTGAAAGTCTACTCCACCGCCTATACCCCACCCCCCACCTCCCATCAGACATTGTTTGGGCAGTCAATCAGCACAGAGCTCAATATCAGAGCCTCCTACAGAGTTTCCAAAGGGGAGGGAAAAGAGCTACGTCCGATCCTCAACAGAGATGGAATTTTTCACATTTTTGATCAAACTTAAATCAAAGTGTAGCTTAAAAAACACCCAAGACAACAGCCAAACACCAGAACATGGGAACTTTAAGAGAAAAATATTTAAACAAAGAAATCAAAGTTAGAAAGTGAAAATCTTGAGAATAAAGTTTAAATGCAAACTGGGGGGAAAAAATCCAAATGTTGTGAAAACTCAAAACATGAGGATGTAGAAATACTATTTCAGGACTAGAGAAGACTTTTAAGGTATATTTTGACCTTATCTTAACATTTCAACTTTTTTCATAGTGCATCATTTTAAATAATCTGCCTCCTCCTCTCAACATTTCTCTGGCACATTACCTGCTGTTGTAGTGATGAGATCAGCTTCCCTTTGCATGATTACTGAGTTTTTAACAGTTCAATTTTTTCTTTGGTTTAAGTCTTGTTCTGTTTTTACCTCTTTTGCTATTTCAGCAAAATTTTCATGTTGTTTTGTTAGTTAAAGGTTTTGAATGTAGAATTTTCTGGAAAATGGAAACAGAAAAATGTAATTTAATAACAAAAATTAACAGATTTTCTTCAGCTGATAACTTACAGTTCTTCAGAAAATTAATTTTTTTAACTTGAAGAAAACTTAAATGTTTGAAGATGTGATAAGACGGGTCTTTATGGCAAATATGTGAACAGAACTGCCATGAAAGGCTGGGTCATTCATTTGTTGCCATCACAATGCATGATTTCATGTGACTGCAAAAACTGCTTTGAAAATAAAGACCTTTATGTCATTATGTTATTTCATTTCAGTTAGCACAAATACTTTTATGCTAAGATATTTTTTATTAAATTTGTTTTCTTTAACAAAAATGATTAATTAATGACTATTTATCATTGTTTTTGTTGTTTTTAAGGTGTTGTGCATTTTATTTGTATGTTTGGCTGCTGGTGTTTGTGGAAACTTTCAGCTGTGCTGCTGCCTATCTTGGCCAGGACACTCTTAAAAAAGCAGATTATTAATCTCCATGAGTTTCTTTTCCTGTTGAATAAAAATTAAATGAATAAACAAAAATAACCTTGGTAACTGGTGTTTTTGTTATAGAAAGGTTCTGATGATGCTTCCTCAAATATAAACTCCAGATGCTGAAACAACATGATTGGTCGTTGTACTGCAAATACAGGCCAAAGCCCTTAAAAGTTTTTTCCCTCCTCACATAATGCTACAATCTTGTCCAACATTCATAAAACACACCAGTAAAATGCAGGGTGACATGACGCTCAAGCATAGTACTGTATCATAATGTTTGTTCTATTTACAGTCCTGCACAGAGTTGCATCAGCTCTGTTCCAGCTCAAAAGTGGCCTCTTTTAAACAAAGTCTTCAATTCAAAACAGAGTTAATGCAGTCATCATGTTTGAGACTTTAAAACCAGCTGAGATTATTCCAATGCAGGCGTTGGTAACAAATTAAATCTTACACTAAACTCCAAGTAGACACAGGTATATATATATATATTTACTCTTTTTTGTTACTGAATACGATCAGATTACTATTGAAAATTTCCTCATTCGTTGTCAATGTTAGTTTTTCAGCTGGCATAAAGGTGTAGGCTTAAGTTTTCACCTGATTACAATGTTTTGTCACATTTTACAAACAAATTTGTCACTGATCAATGGGAAAAATTATATTGCAATACTTCTTTACTCCTGTGATTAAGTATATATTGTGATATTTATGTAAACTTCCCAGATAAATGTCATGACATTTTATGAACAACAAATTGAACTTGACTGTTTTCTGTATACCCTGTATTCACACAGAGGAGGGAGACGTTATTAACATGTTTCTTCAGAGACTCACTGATAAACTAATGGCTTGTAATTTAGTAATTGTGTTAGTCAGAGCCTACGATACACATTTCTGGCAATATTATATATTAAATTATATTAAAAATACATTTTTCATGATCAGCTTTATGTGTTTAACTTTTAAACATTGCAGTTAAGACAGTTTTAAATGATGAGAAATGTACTTGTGAATGTCTCTTGTTTAGAAGACAGATTTGATAAGTAATTTAATAATTATCATAAGAAGGCTAAAGACAAAAAACTTAACCAAAAGTCAATATTAACAAGACTCCTCTTTCAGCTGAAACACCTTAACTCTGATGAACTTCATCTGGAGGCTTGTACAATAAACATGCTGGAATCTAACAGCCTCTGCATGCACTGTGGTCTGTATTCTAAATAAGGCCTATTGAAATAGATTTAGATTTTTATTTTTTTACAGATTGATACAAAAAACAACACATAAATAGGCACACAACATGCTCTGAGTCATGTGACTGACATTGCACATCCTCTGATGTTGCTAATGTGCATGTGGGATGTTAAAACAATATATTTGTTCAGCCTTAATACAGGGTATTTCATTTAGGATTTAAAACGGCCCTATTTGATGGGAGGTTTCAGTCCATGAACATTACTCTAAAACCAACAGTGTTAACCACTGTACCACCGTATAGAAAATACAGCATCAGTGTTGCATCAAACCACTGATGAAATTAGATCAAGAGAAATAAACATAGTCCTGATTTTGAGTGTATTCATCTCTAAACCCCCAGTGTCATTTGCTGTGAGGAATGATTTAGGCTTCAAATTGAGGCTTCTTTCCAAATCGAATGAACTTACTTTAAGCCTTCAGTAGACAGCCGTGGAGAATGAGGATCATTTGTAAAATCCAATCAAGTTTTTCTGGAGCCTTAATTGGAAACTTTACCTTTTAAAATGCTAAACCTGAAATATTTAGCTCTAAGATATTTGATCTAATAATTAACTTATGATTGAGAAAATGTATGCTCATGCAACTTTCAACCCGGGCCACTTCCTGTAAATATTTGGGAAAAAGTAAAGTGACCTCAAAACTTGAACATGAAAACAGGTTAATAGTTTAGAGGGTGGATTCTTCTCTGCATGTGTGGACAGCAGTCCCTCCACTGTCTCAACGTGCATCCACATGCAGACAAATCTACAACACAAACGCTCACACTCACACACACAGAGCCAGTTCATGCCATGGCTCTCTGGTATTCTTACCGGTCTGCCCTCGGGTCCTCTGTGACCTTTGGCTCCTTTAGGTCCTAAAGGTCCTGGTTGAGTGTTCTGTAAAAAGGAGAGAAAATGAAAAGAGATTTAAAGAAACGCTCACACCTGTACTCTGTCAATAAATGTACAATAACACTGTTTAATGAGCTTAAAGTTGAATGTGTTCTAGTGTGAAAATCCATCACGGTCTCTTGCAATCATTTTTTACACAAGACAACAGCTCTGTTTCCTGAAGGGGTAAAAAGGGAGAATCTTTAAAAAGTACAGCTTTGAGCATTAGCTGCTTCTCCTCTAAAACTGAATCAGAATATGTATCATGATTTACATCACTATGTTATAGAACATTTTGACAAAGATTTGAAAACCTGAATGACTTCTTGCATAGACTTTATCAATACACTTGACTTTGACAACTAATCACAGACTAATGCCTGGTTAAAAATATGAAAACGAGAGAATTGTACAGACTAAACTCCTGCCAGCTCATTTAACTAAAGCATGTTTCAGAATTAGAAACAATGAAAATATAAGCATATAATCGGTCTGCATGAGGCACAGAAATGCAAATTTACCATTTCTTCATATCTCCAGACAAGGAGAAAGGACGAAGGTCAGGGTCTATGTTAACTGTGAAAGTCTACAGTCAGATGCAGTGTAGACTGTGGGCATGTGATGCTGTGCGATGCGTTGGGATATGTGACGTTTGCATTTAATTAGGACACAATGTTAAAATTTGTTGAGTCGCTTTTCTAGTCTTTTGACAACTTAAAGCTGCTTTACACTGCAGGTCACATCTACCCATTCACTCTCACATTCACTCAATGATGGCTGGAAGTTTCTATGTTAGTTGTCCATCAGTAAGACTTTCACACCCTTTCGTACCCATTTACACGCCACTGATGCAGCAGTGGGAGCAACTTGGGGTTAAGTGTCTTGCCCAAAGACGCATCACCATGTGACAGTCTGTGCTGGGCTCGAACCTGCAACTTTCTAATTACTGATCATATACTATCAGACTGCACCACCGATGCTCTGTGGCAAAGCCACATGAGGGTGAGTCAAGCACATAAACCCCCACCAACACGACAGCTTTGTACTCATTTAGGAAAGCCTGTGAGACTCCCATGGTAAATACATCATGTTGAGAGAGGTTTTTGGTCACAGTCTCAGTGACCATACAGTAAGTCTGTACTGTCCAACTGGCAGTGTTGCAGCATAATGTGTAAATTTACAAATATCTACCAGAGAATATAACAAAAATATTTCTGTTTATCAATGAAAAATAACTAAAAGTCAATATAACAAATACTATGATGACTGAACTTATTGTGCCTGATGGGCCTCTTTTAGGTCTTAGTATTGAGGCTGCACTTGATTAAGCTCTCTTCCCTTCTCTTAACAGCATAGGGGTTTGATGAGCTCATGAAGTTCCCTGCATGCACTTTTACAACCCACTTTATCTCATCAGGTTAAATAAGAACAGCTGCACATCTCGGTGTGGATGGACATTTATCAGGAGTGTGTTTTTTGTCTTCATTTAATTTACAACTATCAATGACTGTGTGTTTTTAATGCAGTATATCACGTCTGAAAAAATAAATCAGCTTATCAAAACCCCTCCTGAGGGAACAGTCGGTCTAAGAAAAGTCTCACAGTACATTTGAAATCCTTCACAGACAGGTCCAGCCTGCAGAGAGATCAGCTAAAGCCTGTCCAGCAGCTGCTCTCTGGCCCGCTGATCTCTGTGAGATTATGACCTCGAGAGCTGAAGTGACGAGAATAATGATCTAAACACTGTAAATCGATTTAGGGAAATGGTCCCGTCTTAAGGTTTCATGTTCCCACAGATACCATTAGACACACTTCAAAGTTATGTGGGCATTTTGTTAAGAGGTGACAGCTGTAGACAATTCCAGACTGAAGCAGAACACCGACTTGAGAATGGGGTATTATTAATGCTCCAAAAACAGCTTTAAAAGGGCTTTTAAATACATGATAGGTCAAGAGAGGTCACAGCCTGTGCTCTTTACGTATGAAAGTGCTACGATCTAAATAAATAAATGAAATAAAATAAGTTGAGTTGAATTAAATATGCATCCAAAATGAAACTTGGAAATACTGCTTAGTAAATTAACCTGTTGGGGTGCTTGTTTGATGAAAGTGAGTCCAGATTGCTGGGTGTCACTGGAGTCATATGTTACTACAAACTCTACATAAAAGCTGGAAGCACTCAACCAATCAGAAACATTTAGCATGTCAGATCTTCTGCCCATAGTTTCCTGAGCAGGGGCTTATCAAGGTGTAAATCAAAGACCCATGCACTAATTTAAGAGCCTAGTTATCACTTACAAAATACAAGTGCCTAAAAAGTGCCTGGTTCCTGGGTTAAAGTTCCTGTGGTGGAAAAGGGCCTATTAACTTTATGATTTCTGGGTAATATGTCTTTGTGTAAAGACATTTTAGCCATTGAGTTATTTCAAAGACTTGTAATGAACAACACACACGTCAAATTCTGATACTTAGCATCAGGGACTGCAGGGGTGAAGTGCTTTGACCTGAGACTGAAGGAGCTCCGGTTACAAGAAAGCACTGCATTTGACCCAAAATGCAATAACTCTGCAAGTTACTCTCCAGCCTACAGTAATAAGTTACTTTTTAAAAATGGTCTTGTCTGAAGCTCTTAGAAAAATTTTTACCTTTTCTTAGAGCGGCTCTGAAGTATTTTCTTAATACTCATGGTTCCTGAAGTACCTTTTGGAAGCCCTTTGCTCTAATCTGAGCACTGAGCACAGAGATGAGATAAATGAAGGAAAAAGTCAGAATTTAAAAAAGAAATTGCAGAATCAGAAGTCATCACATTTTTGGCTCTTTGATCTGAGTGTGATACATCTGAGTATTTACAGTGGAGATGAGAGAGAAGGTAATGCAAACCACCTGGCGTTACCTTACCAGAGAAACACAGGCATATTTTCTGTCAGCTCTGGACACAAATGCACACAAACGTTTTCAATTATCGCACATTCTCAGCTTCAAACACTCATGTGAAGAGAAAGAGCCACATCACACACACAGACACACTCTGACAAAAGTCCTGACCTTGATCTCAGTCATTTGTCATGACACACAGTCAGATGAGAGTCTATGTCATACTTCATCATAAGCTCAGTGTTAACTCTAAAGTTAAATCATCGTTCAGGTCAAAGGTCTTGTCCGTCTCCACCTCTACCTTCTCTAACACACCCTGTTGATCCCCTCATGTCCCCTCTGGCCAAAAAAATGCAGGCAACAGACTGCAAGTCTGTGCAGCCTGGAAATATTTGAACAATTTGAATAAAAAAATCTAGTTTATCAAGTTAATCACAACAAAGACTGAGGCTTTATTTTTTCTGTAAATCCTGTTTGTAGGGCTAGAAGATACAGACAAAAACTTAAATATTATTAGTTGCATGACGTACGGATAGTAAATAAATAAATGGCTGTCCAATCTCCAGAATAACTAACTTTCTAATGACTCAAGGAAAAAGAAAACAACACTGATACCTATTTATTACCATGGCAACTAAAACAGCAGTAACAGACATGGAAGTTAAAGATGACTGATATGGGAAATTTTAATGATCAAAAATGACAGAGACACCATCTACATGTATATCCTCAAAACTGAATAAAAACAATAACAACACCTTTTTACCTCCGCCAAGGAAGTAACGTTTTCGCCAGGGTCTGTCTGTCTGTTTGTTTGTCTGGTAGCAAGATAACGCAAAAACTACTGGATGGATTAACATGAAAATTTTACCAGAGGTGTGATTTGGTCCAAGGAAGAAGCTATTACATTTTGGTGGTGATCCGCATATTTGTCTGGATGCAAAAAATTCCCAAAATTTGTGAAAAATCTTATAACTTAACATTGGGCCGTATTTTAAAAAATCATATCTCTGACATCACCTGATGGATTTGCTTCAAAGTTTGCACGATAGTATATATAACATCATCATGGCCAATTTAAACTGGATCTGATCCAGATTGACGTCACAAAAAAACATTGAAGTTTATAATGGAAAATCCCACTCATTTCTCCTCGGCGGCTGTGAGGGTTCTGCCCCCTTCATGATGGCAATTGTAGTTTATTTGCAAACTCACATCGACGTTTTTCAAGCCTATCTCACTACATTACCCAGCTTCCCTTGCAATGCCAGCAGAGGATTCTCCACATGGACAGACATGAGTGGAGACTCGGCCGTCATATCAGAGCGCGTGGTGATCCAGAATTGTATCTTGGCGGAGGTTTGTGCTCCAAGTGCTTTTCTAGTTTTACATTGAGTTTGACAAAATTTTCCTTACTCTTTTGTAGGGATGCCCTGATCAGGCTTGTTGTTGCCGAAACCGATCAAGGATCTAGTGTTGCTGAGATAATCCTGAACTAATTATCTGTATTGATACCAATCGTGTTTCTTGTTTTGCTATAACAACTTGTTGAGTGTTTTCTCAACAAAGCAAAAATATCTCATGGAGCAGTCAATATCCTACATCAAGGACATCTAAATTACATAACGGTAAATAGCTAATGGAACTTTCTAGTCTTTCCAGCTCAAGCACTTATACACCACAGGCCACATCTACCCATTCATAACCATTCACTCTCACATTCACTCACTGATGGTTGAAATTTGTCTGTAAGTTGTCCATCAGCATGAGCTAACACATCCCCTTCCTTTCATACCCCTAAACAAGCACCTGATGCAGCAGTGGGACCAACTTAAGGTTATGTGTCTTGCTCAAAGACTCTTCAACATGTGACAGCCAGAGCTGGCCTGGAACCTGCAACCTTCCAGTCGTTGGTAGAGAGTACTACCAGACTGAGCCACCGACAATGCATTGACTCATTTATTTCGTGTATTCATTTATATGAATTAACAAAACTATTGACAAACTGAAAAGAATATTCTATCCAACAGGCTAAACAGTGCAAGTACTTTAATAAATGAAGGGCAATACATTTAAGAACATTAACTCAGTTATATGATGCTACAGATGAAATTATTTCATATTGCTAGTAAGAAAAAAAAATCCCCACCACATAGCATTACTTATTCAGGTCCTAGTCAAAACAGAACATTAAAAAAGGCAGTCAGTCCCCATCGTAGGTGATCAGAGACACCCCCTTGTCCCTTCATTTGCACTGTTGCCCCCCAGGCAGCGTTACTGTGCTCCTCTGTTCACTAAAACAGATCCAAATTTGCTTTTGTTTCAATGGTAATCAAATCTTTAAATGAACAATGTGAAACAGTCATGTTAGGTCTAGCTGATGTGAACCCACCCACCTGTCCATCACCAAATGTTTATTTTTCTGTCTCTTTTGTGTGAGTACATTGTTTATTTAGTGCTGTGGATGTGGGATTTTTAAAATTTATTTTTAACACTTCGTCAGTGCTGAAATTGTATTTTGTTGACAAATGCCTGTGATTCCTGCCACTCCCCAGTTTCCCCAGAGTGACAAATAAAGAAACTGCAGTAAATAAAATCTTAATTCCAATACTTAAGACATTTAAATACATCATGGTCTCACTTTCTTCATACACTGATTTTACTGAGCCAACATAAATGCAGCATAATGAACTGACTGGACCTCAAGCTTGCCACAAAAAAGACATGCATATGTTGTGTAGAAGTGTGCACCTTTTTCACCCGAGTAGCTTTTATCCTGGTGGTCTCAGTTCAAATTTCAACACAGACTTCAATGCTGGACAAATATTTTTGACTTAACGGTTCAAAGAGGTTTTGGGGCTTAACCACAGCTTCTCTGAGAGGATGACAACAACAGGCAAGTGGAAAAGTGGACAGCTGATTTGTTGACATCTCGAAGGTGAGTGTGGAGGTAGACCATGGGTGATTGCATCAGTGACTACAGGTATTAGCTGATCATATATTTTCACAAATATTTTCTGATAATGATGGGGTTTAATAATTCCCATTATTTCAATGACCTATGGTAGGAAATTGTACAAAATGATATTTTGTACTATTGAAGCCACTCGTGAAAGAGCACCACCCAAACCACATAAATGTGTTGGCAAAATTTGTAATATTCAGTAAAGTTGGCAGGAAAACAATAGTCTTTGATATTTACATTCACTTTCCCAAATAGTGCCAACAAATTTGGCTAATCAAAACAGTGTGCAGGAGTTTATCGACAATTTTTGCTCATTTGAAACAAAAACTCACCTCAATTAGGTATTTAGGACTTTTATTTTTGATCCTGTTGTATTTAACAAGTATCTCTAGTTTTTACATTTTCTGCAATAGTATAAATAAAATCAAATGATTTACATGAATATTCCCCATTACGACCTAACCTGTCAAAGACATCCTCTTTTGAATGATAAGCATTTCACTGTTAGTGGCTCTTACTGTGAACAGTGTTACTGAGCATTAGACTTGGCACCTATTTTCATTCTTAATCAACATGAACATTTTCTACAGAAACAGAACCTGAATGATACTCTATTGTTTACATATCATTTGAAAATACATCATTATATCCTAAAACCTGATGTTTAGTGTAGTTGCTGTTGCTAAACCTTGAATTAGACTGATGATATTTCCTACTGCTGCTCTAAATAGAGACAGCCGCATGTAAAACTGTGGGAACAAAAAAGGAACTGTTTAAAAAGAGAGAAAAAGACAAAGCCTCTGGAGGAAAATCAAAAGATTCATATTTTCCATTGAGAGGGACTAATTATGACATCTACTTGTGTATTCCCTCTTTAGCTGGCCTTTGGAGAAGCTGCAGATGAAAGACGAGTTATATTTTATATAAGGCTGAACAATAAAAGACATTTATTCCAAATGCTGGATCAAAAAAAATGATGCAACTTTGGCATTTGTACCAAAAATACAAACTTACACCGAGCAGCAAGTTAGGGTAGCATGTTAAAGAACAAGGTCCAACAGCAAATTCACCCCTACGTAAAGGTAACACAATACGTCTGCCTGCACCTCTAATTGAAAGGTAAAGACGAAAACCTGCTGTTTTATGGGGGTTACGGCGGGGACCCTAAAAAGTAACTGCTCCTGGGGTAAGAAAAGTCTGTTAGAAAAACTTAGGGAATCCCATGAACCCACAATCTTCCAAGACATTAAACACAACAGAAGTCGTTTCCCACATGGACTTTTCTGCATTTATGGACAGCTGCAGGCAGGCTGCCTCTGAAATCTTCCAGATTTGGTTGTTCACAAGTTCACCAAAAGACTACACCTACGCTATGGAGGGGGGCCTCGTATCATGAGGCAGTACATGACATAAGAAGGACAATGCCAGTGCTGAAGTGGTACATGGATATGCAGAGTTATGTTTGCCCTTACATCAACGCTAAGCGTAGTTGGACATCAAAATAGACAGCCTTAAGTCCTGCATCAATATGGCCTCTCTATCTGTCAGTAGGTTGATCCAAAGTTAGGCTGAGAGGATGTTTACAGTAAGACATCATCCATGCGTTGGCTTTAACAACATTCCACAGCTTCCTCCGATTATCAAACTCTCAACATCACATGGCTTCATCACACTCTTCCTACAGCCAATGGCGGGCGGAGGTGGCATGGCCCTCCTTCGAGGTATGATTGGCCAGCCCAGATGCTATGTCAAAGTACAAGTCATTGATTGGCTACTTGTCTTGTCTGTGGCAGATGTATAATCAAAATGAACTGTTCTGGCTGTTACAGAAGGCTGCCAGCAGTTCTTCTTTGTTAATATTCAAATTTGGGTGTTGGTGGCTCAGTCTGACGGTTCGCTCTGCCAGTACTTGGAAGGTTGTGGGTTCCAGCTCAGCTCTGACTGTTGCATGACACTGTGTCCTTGGGGAAGGCACTTTTCCAAAAGTTGCTCCCATTGCTGTGTCAGGGGCATGTAAATATGTATGAACGGGCATGAATGTATTAGTAAATACCTATGGACAACTTTCATAGAAACTAAAACCAACAGTGAGTGAATGTGAGAGCGAGTGGGTGTGAATGGGTAGATAAGAATAGAAAAGCGTTATATAAGCTCAAATCCAAGTTAACATAAAAAGCTATGCCAGGGGCAAGGTCTGCTAGATGCTGACACCTTTGCAGTTTACAGATGCCCTGGATTGCCAGATAGCATTAATACACTATTTGCTCCTCTCTGGGTTTTTGTTCAATTCAATTCAGCGAGCATTATTGGCAAGAGTAAGAACATTCAAAACAGTATTGACATAGCATCACATAACTTGTGCAATAGTATCAAACTAAATATTTACACAGAAATGTCCCAAACAAATATATGATTGAAATTTTGATTTTTTTTGTCTTTAGTATGGGAATGAGTGGCGGTATAGCTCAGGCTTGTCTCCTCATTGGTTAGCGCATCCAACAGAGAAATAACTGTCTTGTAACATCCTTTTGAATCCTAACTACCCACAGTTAAGTCACATGGAGTGTATTTTTGAGTGTTCAAATAATTCTTGCACCCCACTCTTCAGCCAGATCCACAGTTTGGCCATCTCAGTAATAAAGTAATGTTCCTGGTTTAGAGAATCAGTCTGCTTATTAGACTGTGAATCCTCACACCTTGGCTGCATGCTCGTTAAAGTACTTTCTTGTGTTCTGCCTCCAAACCTCCACAACTCTGAAGCCAATAATGATTTATGCCTAAAAAGAGCTTCCTCACTGACTAAAGAAGTGATGACTGAAATAAAGGTTATTCAAACATATGTGTATAAAGGTTAATGTAATAAAGAAAGGAGGATTCAATCAACTGCGTCTCTCTCTTTCATTGTCAGTAAATGAGAAGTTTTTTTGGCAGCTGATGAACCCAGAAGTTGTAATGACATCATCCTAACCACTACATTAAACTTGCTTTTATGCCCTGTCCACTCCATGTGAGTTTGGTTTTATTCCATTTATTTTACTTTTTGACCAATACTTTCCAAAGAAAACCGACATTTTGCAGCCTAATGGATGCCTGGCTAAGAATGTTCAGGTTTCAGTTAGAAAATCAGCCCAAAAAAATCCAACAGAGGAAATTTTTCAAGGTTTACAAATTTGTTCCAGAATGGTTTCCTCTGAGCTGACTCATTTGATGTTCATGATTTAGGTGGGCAGTTTGGAATATTTATAATCAAGCAAAGAATAATGTTACTTTAAGATCCGTTACAAAGGTAAATGATGCTCTGCTTACTTAAAGACAAGCAGCACTAAATACTGTTACTTCTTCCCTAATCCTGTTTCTACACATTGATATATGAAGTCTTTAAGAAAGGTAGACTGATCTAAGTAGGGTGGTCTGTGGCCAAAGTGGGGCCATGAGCAGAATTTTGTGCATATACAAAAAGACTCACTGAAGTCCAATTAAAGTAAAACGTGATGAAAACCTGTGTCGCTTGCAGGGTAAGTCGACCTGGGTCGAAATGCCGATTAGACCCTTTCAAACTGCGGACAGGAGCCGATTGTTGGCGGATTTACACAGGTTTTTTGGCCAGTCTGAAAGGGGTATAAGTGTGAAAGTGGATGGATGCATTAACTGATACTGATGGAAAACTTACCTGGAAATTTCATCCATCAGTGAGTGACTGTGAGAGTGAATGGGTGTGAACTGGTAGGTGGGACTGTGTAAAAGTACTTTGAGTTGCCTGAAAGACAGGGTGCATCTACTATTTACAAACCTGGATCTGACAGTCTTTGTTTGATATTGTCACTATAATTTAAAAACAGATAAAATCTCATGTTGTTTCAGTTGTTCTTGCACAACAATTTGGCCGTTATTTTGTTGGGAAAAAAGTTTGATTTTCTGCATATTTTTGTATTTGCAAGTCATTTATGAGGCATTTTGACCACTCAGAGCTACACCTGCAGGAAGAGAAGTGTCTTCAGCTCCCTTTCTTTCTCTCAGTTGCTTGCTTTCCAACACCAAAACATCATTGTAAACACTTTGCTGTGCCAAATCTCTTCATTTCAACCATGGAACATCATATAAGGCTAAAACTTGTGCTCACAGTCACATACAGCATGGAAAACTCGATTTAAAAGATCTCTTCTCCCCCCCCAAAAGGATTTTTTAACACTAAGCACAATACTGTTACACAGACGAATGATGGTTCTGATTGTGCTTTTCCACTCATGGTATCTGCTCAACTCAGCTTGACTCAGCAAGGTTTGAATAATACCTGCTCCATTACAGTATAGACATATAATCACCCGTCTCCTCTGGACTCATCACAAAAACACAAAACAAACGAGAAAACAGAGGCGATAGAGCTGCTAGCCCCTTTGTGAATTTTTGTAACAGTTTCTAAAACAACATGCTAAATAAGCAAAGAGAGTTTGGGAATCATACAGCATCCCAGGGCCAACAACGGAGGGTGTTTGATTTCCACGTCAATACCCCTGAGTCGTGGTGATACTCTGACCAGTTAGAGGTCAACCATGTCTCCATGTCAGGTTAAGAGTCAGCTTAACACCCTTGAAGATACAGAAAACTGTGCCAGGCACTGTGTACAATTCCAACTGGAAAACCAAAACAGCCAAGTAACCAGCCAAGTAAAGTTGAGCTGATTTAACAGATACCACGTACTGTAAAAGCCCCAAAAATGGCTTTGTGAGGAGTGGATGGACCAAGACATAATGGCTGTCTGATGATTTTGTAATATTGACCGCACATTTCTGGAGTAATTAGAAGAATAAATGCGTTGGATGCAGTGTGCTATGGTTGTGTCTTTGATATTTTTTCCTGATTTAAAAATCCAATTACGCAAAATACACATCCAAAAAATCTATCTATATATACGTATATATAAGCCTACAAGGTCCTTCACAGAGTACCAACTCTCTCTAATGAGTAGATGAGAGAAAAAGCACAAACATGAGCAGAAATGTTTATGCCACCAATCACAGAGCCCTGAAAATGTCAGCATTTTAATGTTAACATGATCAAACTGATCCCTGGGTTAAAATTTTATAACTAACACACATGAACATGACTAATCACACACATGCAGCTTTCAGACAAACACAAAAACAAACACACTCACTAACACACCAAAAGAGTAATGCAGTCCCTCCATCGTTTCTGCTCATTTCCTGGTATCCTTGACTACGACATATACACAGCTGCATCAGCTCAAAGCCCTCTTCCCCAATGACACACACACACTCTTGAGAAAGCATTTCCAGCTGCAGAACAGAAGGCGAGTGTGAGAAATAAGATGGATGGACCGAGACAAATGAGATAGAAGAATGTGAGAGTCTGATACCAAAAACTATGAAAGACAGAAATTAAAGAGAAGAGGCATATCATTAAATACTCTAAGAAATGGTTAAGGGGGGCAATAAAAAAAAAATGTAAATATGCCCATAAACCATGAAATATGTGACTCACATCCTGTCGCTGCTCTCTGCCAGAAATCAGAGCGAGGGAAAGATAAAATGAGATCAAGAGAGAGAGGACGATCAGACTCACATCTAGGCCGGGATCTCCAGACTCTCCGTCGTCTCCTTTGGGTCCAGGGGTTCCTTTACCACCCTGATGATTTAATTTAAAGGTGAGATGATGAATAACCAGGTGCAAACTTCAAGACAAATTTTAGCTCTACGACACATTGTTCCAGGTAGCTCTCAGTTATGTAATCCTCTACAGGCAACCACTGATGGACTCTACAACAAATATTCTTCTTTTGAGCTCTCAAATGGAGTCGAACAGATAACTTACCGGCTCACCAGGATCTCCACGGGGCCCAGGATAACCCTGCAAAGACATCAGAGTTCAGACAGTAGACTTGACACAGAACATGGAGGCCAAATGGAGGCCTTGGCCCCTCGACTTTCACTTGACCAGCCCAGGTGTCAAACCAAAATCCTAACTGTGGTCAGTCATTTGTCATATAAGTTGAATTATGAAAAATCAATCTGGGCTGTTGTAACGAGCTGCTATTAGCTTTCTTTTTTATTTTAGAGTGGAGCATTTCCTTTTGTTATTACTTGAAGTAATAGCTCTGGACCAAGAAGCAGCCTCTGGGGGCTAGGAAACGAATGCCAAAAACTGCATTACCATCAGTGTGCGTTTGAGGCTGGCTGTAGAAAACCAAGAAGTTACAGCCTCCTTTGATTATCAGACATCTGACATCACATGCTTCATCTATTTCTTTTTTATCAATGGTCTGGCCTGACATTGTCTTTTCAAACTATTTAAGAATTAAACATGTTGCAACTTTATCGTGTTATTCTTTTTTAAAGACTGGGTTAAGGCCCATTCACACGTCAACACATATAAGCTGATGTTGACCAACACTGAGAAATCATCCAAATTGCAATGTATGTCCAAAGCGGAGAAAAGCGTCATGTTGGTGCGGTAAAACATTTAGATTAGATTAGAGATTAGATATTCCTTTATTAGTCCCACAGGGGGAAATTCCAAATTTATATCAGCTGCAGGATACAACAGAAATATAAGAAAGAAGCATTATATTTCCCGACTAACCTCCTGACTAAGTGTAGACGGATTTTCAAATGTTTGCCAATCTAGACGGGGCCTGATAAAGGGTCACTTGAGGTAAAAATGAAAAGTGTATCTGCCGGAGCATTTCACAACAACACAGGCTATGAAAATTTTAATTTAAACAGGCTTGTATAAGTTGAAGGAGTTCTTATAGAGAAAAAACAATAAATTAAGCTGAAAGACTTTTATGCTGTAAGAGCTGCATTTCTCTTCCAGAGGGGACTATTAAAAGGCCCTTATTTTATGCTCATAAAAACTAGTTTTCCTCAAAAAACCATAAAAGCCACACTTTTTCGAATAACTTTACTCTGTTCATACTTTCTCTTAAGAATCACTTTGGTCTAGTATGGTCTGTGTGTTCATTTAGGATAATATTATGGGAAAACCATTCATAAATTTTATAGTTCTTGATGTATTTCCAAACTTTCATCAAATATTATAGTTTATTGAGTCACATCATCGGTCTGTCTTTGTTGTAAATCCTCAAGGCCAATAACACATTTGAAAATGTTCCAGGAATGACTCTCCTATTGGCCATAATACCAATATAGGACATAGTGTACTGGTACTTTTACAGTTTTAAGGGTGTAAAAATTTAACAGCATACCTGGAAACCATGACAACCTGCAGTTCCATTTCCTGGAGCACCTTCTTCTCCCTGAAATTAACAAAAAAACACATTTACAGATTCACTCACACACATTTACACACAAAGTTTTGTCAGCAAATATGATGAATGGCACACATCTGTCTCCCATCCTCACTCACCCTCTCCCCCATCTGGCCTCTGTCTCCTGGAGCTCCTTTGATTCCTCTTGGTCCTTTTGGTCCCTGTGAGATAGAAAAAAAAGGACCAGATTAAAAACATGTGAAATGTGACATGACACAAAACATTTGGAGTCTGTCAGGATACTTTTGTGAGTTAATGTGTGTGAACAAAACATGGTCCTCATGTTTCACAGTGACTTTGAAGTTATGTAACAGTCCCTTTCTGCAGCCTATTACATGTTTTTGTAGGCTGATGGCTGAGATCGTGTGATAGTATGTGCCCAATAATGATGAAATTCACATGGCAATTGATGGTTGAATACAAGATTGATTATTTCTGATTGTAGATATTATTGTCAGCTGCAATTCTATTGATTGTGAAGCAAACAAGTCATGTTGAAGCTATACGAAAGGAGATCTTACGATTCAGGCCTCAACAGCCTCAAATATTTAATGTCATAATGTTTTCTTTATCTTTTTCAGGGTCAAATAACCACCACTTACAGCTAGGAAAACATTGCGTTTCCTTGGAAATATCACTTTAATCTGAAAACATTGGACCTCATTTATCAGCTGCAAAGAAAATGGGTTCTCTAAACTCATTTATACAGTCATAGGAATGAAAATCAAGAGCTGAGTACTGATGAGAGCTAGTAAAAACTAGCTTGAGCAACTGATATAATTTGCCCTTTTGCTTGACAATGACTTCCACTTACTTTTACATGCCTCACAAATTAACAGCCTGCTCTCACCAGAGGCAGTCGGTACAAACAACAACAAAGAAGTCAAGAAAGTCACGATGTCAGACAGGAGGGAGAAGCAGTTTAAAGTTTGGCTTTACTTTATAGAAAATGACACCAACTGTGCAGTGTCCAGCGTCTGGGTATGTGTGGGTTCAAGTCAAAGGGGAACTTCAGTAACATGCTATTACAATGCTGATGCAGCAAAGCATTAAATAACAGGAGTACCATGTGTTTGACATGGTTATCACAGAAAACCTGTGCAGGCTGACTTTTCCTAACAGGAAAGCCACATGAATAGTTTAGCAAACTTACAAAAATCTGTTAACAGCATCAAGAACAGCATTGGTATAAAACTTTTAAATTCCCATCCTTACACAGTCATCACAAAGATTCTGACATCCACCAAAGTTTTTAATCAGTTTTTATGCAGGATTTGTTCTTAGCTTTGACCAAAAAGTAAGAAAATTTTAAAGTACTTGCACAAACATAAAAACAATGTAATGCTCTAATTCTAGTTTATAATTAGCTATACAGATTAATGACTTGAACCCACAGTGTGTATAAATCTGCCACCAGGGGTCTATCAACCAAAACAAAACAAAAGATGGCAAGAAGCCACTGTTGCCTCTGCCAGCCTTCACTGCCTACCTTTTGTCTGTAATTGAGAACTCATTTCAATACAAACTGCACTCTGTGAGATGTAGTTATTCAGGATACACACAAATTAGCAATAGCATTTGGCTAATAAAACAGCCACTACCAGATTGACATGTCTGTATGACTAATTCTTTCTTTGTTTAATTATTAGGGGCTAAAAGTCCTGGTCAATTGCTCTGCCTAAAGTGTAACTCAGCTGACCAACCATTAGTAGCCACTGTATCTCGAGCTATTGGCAGCTGCTCTTCAGCCAAATTGTCTTCATACCAAAATAAAAACAAAGGACTTGAATGAACACTAAGAAACTGATGGATAGCATGGGCAGCATTTCATGGGAACAGCACTGTGTAGCAGAACTTTAATAAAAAAAACAACAACAACAAACACAAAACATAAAACTAAGTTTAAGCTACATTTAAGCTGTTTCAGGTTATACTCTCATATAATCATTCAATCCAAGTGGCAAGCAACCAGCCAGAAACATGAATAAACTAAAAGGAGGGACAGAAACAAGCTATGCTAGCACTGCTTACAGTAGCATTAGCAACACCCCAATGCAAACCAACATCACATTCATTACCTGCTGACGTCATGATAAATAAAGAGTGGTCAGTTTTGACAAATTTCTAATTATTTTATCAAATATAAGACTAATCTAATAATTTCGATTTGAACCCACACTTAACCAGGTCTGCAATGATCTGTGAACACTCCAAATATTCACTATTCGGCATGCCAAGGCTTCTGTTTTGTGGATCAATTTCACACAAGGGAGGAAAGCTCTATAAAGTGGACTTCCTGGTTCATACTCCAAACAATCCCAGAATGCTGTGAAAGTATTTGGCAGCCCAAACCAGGAAGCCCACTTTTAAGAGTTTCTCTCCCTCAGTAGATAAGTCAGACATATAACATTGGCTTACATTTTTAAATACATCTTTAGTTATGTTTTCATTAAATTAGCCCTAAATTAGAACAAAAAGTAAACAGTGCGGTGTGTTATAACTGAGAAGTTAAACCAGCTGTTTTCGAGATCAAGTAACTTGGCTGTAGAGTTGTAAGACTGAAACATGCCTGATCTTTATTGGTTAAAAGAAGTTTGTGATACTCCACTGGAGCTCCGCCCACATGAAACAACCGAGAGACAGACTTCAGACAAAGACAGATACAAACATCTGTCTTGTACAATGACAATAATTGTTGTGACTATAGTAGACATTATGTTTTTACATTACCTTCCTCTCCCTGTAGAAAAAATATATATGTTTATTAATCTTTGCGCGTTTGGGCTGTTTGATTCACCTCTGGTCCAGGTGGTCCCTCATCTCCTCTGTATCCAGGAGACCCGGGTTTGCCAGGCGCGCCCTGAAAAACAACAACAACAACAACACATTTAATGAGAAACCATTAAAACTTCTTCCAAAAAACAGACATAAAACTTCACTCTGCTGTAGAAAAAAACCTGTCAACAGACAATTTAAAATAACAAAACAGTCACAAAGGAAAAGTTCTACCTCCCTCTATAAATAGTTTACAGGAGCTTAATTAATTTACTCTGGTCTGATTCACTCCGTCATTAATGCATTCCTAACTCACACAATTTGAGCTCTGCTTTAAGAAAAGCATGGTGGTTGTACAAAACACAGTCATAACACATTTTTGAGGGACATAATTTATCATGTAGAACACACTGCTGACAACAAAGAGCAGCTAAAACCCTGAGGTCCTCCTAATCCTCAGAGTACTCCCATCTTTCAAAACAATATATCAAGACCACCAGTTTTTACTACAACTCTAAAGATCTAACATCTGTCCATGTTTGATCTATTACATCTAGTGCAAATACTTAAGTGTTAGTACGGTGTAAACTCTGTCCTAAATTAGAATCACACTAAACTAAGTAAGTTTAACTCAACATACCTAGCAAAAACCAGCATTGGTTTCCAGTCCCTGCTAAGCTTGGCTTAACCCTAATGTCACATTGAAAACAAAAAGAAACACACATGGCACACTGGACCCTAAGAATGGACACACTATGAAAGTGCTATAAAATACATATCAAACTATTTTATATTTTCACTGCATCAATTATTTTCATCAACGCCACTCTAGGTCAAACCCTTCAAATGACGATTTGAAACACACAAACAAAAGTAGGATTTTTTTCCAATTTACAAAATGCTACAGAGTCTGAAACATGTCGGTGATTATCTTCAGTATTTACAGTATGTACTTTTTGTGCACTGCATGAGCAAAAAAAAAAAAAAAAGGTTACACTTATCCCATTAAGTCCCAAAAGTGGACACATTTTAAAAATGCCATAAAATTATATTATATTAAAGTTTTTTTCTTCATTTGCTCCATCAAAATATTTTTACTCAGTTTAAGCCATGATCCTTAAAATAAAATCTTAATCTACTCTTCTATACCGTATGTTTGTATTTTTATCTATATTTGTGTTTGGAAGCCCTAGAAAACAAGATGATGCATCTCAAGAGGCTAACCTTCAATAAATTTAAATAAATTTCAGTTTATAACACTGTGTAATCTATAGTACAATAATTTAAAAAAAAGAATTACCCTTACACAAAATGCTCAAAAGATTTTGTTATTCTTTTTCAGACTAACACAATCTGTGACATATCATTGAACATCAATTAAATTATTTTGGTGCCTTTTTAGTTTTAAAGAAGAGTCACACTTATCTCATTGGGTTACAAGAGTCGACTCCTCAGATGATTGCCAACAACTTCAGGCCTGTCCAAATATACACAAATGTACATTTTATATTCCAATATTTTTTTAACCTGACATGCCAGATGGACAGCTCCATATATCCACCACAGAAATATTTCAGGATTTCATACAATGAATCAGGCAGGTCCATCTGCTCTGCAAGGTTAATATTTTTTACCTGTGTGCTTAATATCACTGTACTGATAAGTCATTTTTATGGGGAAAGAAGGAAAAGTAATTATTCCTCTACACAAAATGGACTTTTTATGGATGGACAGGGTCTGAAACATGTCACTGATTAGTGGTGCCTTTTTATCTTTTTATGCTCTAAGAAAAGCCCAACTCAGTCCATTAAGCAGCAGAAGTTGACATTTCAGGAAATTATACAGAATAATATATTCTTCAACCATTTTCTACTTTCATTGCTTTAGATATTTTCACCAATTTCAGCTCTGTTCATACGTTCAAAAAGACATTTGTTTTATTGACTTTAATCTTTTATATACAGTTTCTGTATATCATACCTATGAACAATTAATTATTTTAATATCTAAATGCTAAATGGGGAATCTTTCTTTTGATTTAAACAGTCCTGGACCTGTCTGTGATTTTCAACAAAAAAAGATTTTGGTCTATTTTTATTTGTTTGTGAAATATTCCTTTTTTTAATTTTGAATTGCCTGTTTGTGCCATGGGGTGCTAAAATAATAAAATGTGATCTTCTGCTTGAAAATAGTAAAACAAGACAAAAAACTGAAGTCTGGACTGCAAATTGAAAGCATATTACAGTAAAAGACACTTCATGTTTTTACACCCGATAGATACAGTCCGATTCTATGGGAATGCCCCAAAAACATCACTTCAGGCCATGATGCTCAGGAGAACGTTTTCAGGCCCATTTTGCATTTTAGTTAATATCAATTAATCAAACATCATATTCTGAGAATATTTCATGAGACCAAAGCACAGATCTGTCTAGAACACCTTGGTTTAAAGCAATCCACAGGAGGACGGGTTTAGTCTCTTGTAAGATCTAAAATCCAAACATCTGAATCGGACATCGATGTTTGATTTTTAATGTTGCTGGTTTATAATTACGGCAATTTTGCTGTCCCTTTCATGCTCAGAATGTACAAAATGCAACAGCAGTTTTGTTTTTGGAAATAAACAGTTTAAAACACAAGGTTGAAATTAAAACATTGTAGAATTATACACCCTAAAAGACTGCAACCATGAGTTAAATATAATTGTATATAAAACATTTATATCTATTCATTCAACATAATGTTATATTTACCCATTCAAACACAACTGAATGGCTTTAGAGCCATCAATAAAGCCTACTTATTGATATAATATTAGTTTAATTCATCATGTCTAAGGAAATATGATACTGTATCTTAAAATGGGTCCAAACAGGTGGAGAATGATGTCTAGTATAACACCGGACATAAGAGTTGAACTCTCTCTTGCTGATCAATGAACTGTTTCAATGCAGCTCAGAAAATAAAAACTATTGCCTATATTTTCAAAAGTGTGGTTTTTCAGAGTTACAGAACACACTCCTCACGTGTTGTTAGTAAATGTAACACAGAAAACCGTTAGTTCTTAACGATGTGCAGCACATGACTGGATTTTTTTCCCTGACTGTGTGAGGTAAACCCATCCTGTAAGTTCTTCCATGTTTTCAGTTCAGCTAATATTCATCAAGCTCTGATGAAAATGAAGGAGGTTCATCTGAAGCACAATAGAGCCATTCAAAGATCTGACATCACAGCGGTCACCACAAATAAGGCTTATAACGTATTATTATTATTAGTGTGCCTGGTGCCTTGTTAAGAAAACCGTACTGAGGCTTTGGCTGGAGCTCACGGAGAGAAGAACTGAGTCAGAGGGGAAAGAGTGAGTGTGGATGTTCCCAGGAGAAGAAGAAGCTGAGAACCAGAGAGGAGAGGGGAGCTGGAGTGAGGAGGAGGAGGAGTGGGCGAGCATCGTGGGTCTGCAGCCAGCTTCGCCTCTGTTTAAGCTTCCCCTCAACATGAAATATGGACGTGCATGCACCAGAGCGCACACACCAGAAACACAACACACACACTCTGGCACAGGTTCTCCTCTCCAAGTGGAAAAGAAAGGATGCTGCCAGGGAGAAAAGTGGGTGTTTCCTTCTCTAAAATTCTAACGAACAGTGGTACATGGCTCTGCGTGTGTGTGTTTGAAAATGTGTGTGTGATTATTTCTGAGTGGGTCTTACAGGGTCTCCGTTGGGGCCAGCTGAGCCCTCCCTCCCCTGATCTCCTCGGGTTCCTGGTTCCCCCTGACAGAGAAAAGAACAAAATGTTAAATAAGATCAAAACTCTTTCAAGATTGTGGCAATGGAGGAAAAAATACACCAAGTAAAACAAGAGACCAGGAGGAACAACTTTATGAAAACAGTCTGAGATCAATTAAAGTCTCTGCGGCTGGATCAGAAAAGACAAACTGAATTTCCCATGAATTTCACAGGAGGAGGTGGTGAAATCAAACAGATCCTGAGTAACAGGGGTCCTCTGCATCCTTTAATAACTCACCAGAACAACAAGAAGATTTTTCAAAGAGCAGCATCTTTAAAACTTAAATAAAGGGCATAATCACATACAGGCCAGCAGCCCTGTACTCTGCTTTAGCACATTGCCCCTCCCCAATACCCCCCGCCCCCCTGCACTTACACACTGCTCCAGCCTGAGCGTGATTGTGTCACTACGTCACAATATCACACAAGCAGGTTACAAGGTAGAAGAGCACCCTTGACTGGCAACAAGTCCAAAGTGACCTTGTGTGTTGTTAAATAGGGGGATGCAGTAATAATTATACTCTTTATTTCTACAGCTCTTTCACAAGAAAATACAAATACCTTAAAAATAAAGTTAATTTAAAAGAACTCCAAAGGTATCGAAATATTTTGAGATGTTCTATAAAATAAAACTCATTAAAATAAAATAAAATATACAAAGACAAAAATTATAATATAAAGTAAATTTTAATTTAAAATACAACTCCTTATTACTTTTTATCCATCAGTGGCGGCCAGTATATGAGGGCGCTGCAGGCGGAGCCCCACCTGAACTGCGTGAGGCTGCGTGAGCCAAAAGAGATGTCTGCTGTCTACCTGCAAATTATTATCAAAATAAGGAAATCATGCTATTATTTTAATCATTCCATTAAATGTGTTTTTCAGTCCGTTAGCGATCTCTCCGTCCAGCATCGGGGCAGAATCGGAACGTCTGTTGCTCAGATCACAGTTTTGCATTAAAAAGTTAGCTTATCCTAGCCAAATAAATAAATCCTTAAGGGGCACCAGGGACCAGCGCCCAAGCGTTCCTAATTTGCATAACGTAAGCACGTTCATAACCACATTGGTCACAAACAGACGCATAGATTTTGTTTATTTATTTATATATTTATATTTTTCATTATAGTTTATTTTGTATTTGTTCATCCAGTTTCAATTTAGTTCCACTGAAATATCTAATTTATAAAATTATTTATTTAAAGCACATGTTTGTGTTGTTTTTCTTCGGCTGATCATATTGATATGCAGCCTGATTTGTTATAAATGTAGGCCTGCTCTTTACTATTATTCTGCTGTTGTCTTAGTGTGCTCCTGTGCTGTAGCCTAACCTGTTGAGATGCAGGAGAATGTACACAAGTATGCTGCTGTCTGTGTCTATATCATAGGACTACATTGAATGTAGGTAGGCAGTGTGTAGGCTATAATGCCCTGGTTATAAGTTGAAGTACAGTTTCCCGACCCCATTTGTCTTTGTAGGTCAAAGTCGTATTTTGCCTTAATTATTTTTCAGAATGCACCAGAATGCTTCATTTACATGTGAACCCCCCCCCCCCCGGGCTCTAGTTTCCAAACCTTCAGCCCCACCTACTATTTTTCTCACCAGCCGCCACTGCTATCTATCTATCTATCTATCTATCTATCTATCTATCTATCTATCTATCTATCTATCTATCTATCTATCTATCTATCTATCTATCTATCTGTCTGTCTGTCTATCTATTGTATCTAGAACATTCATCTGGACATGCCCAACTAGTGAACATTAAAACTTTATCTTGTATGGTTGCTTATAAGTTATCTACAACTACAGAGTTTGTCTGAAACATTTAATGTCATCATTTTTGAATGTCTTTAAAAAGCAATGTTAGACTCACACTGACACATCCATGACCACTAACATGTAAAGGTAACACTGGGAATAAAATCAAATGGGTAAGAGTGTCAATAATGGTCGGACGCTTCTTAGTGGCTGCTAATTGTTCTAATGTATCTTTGTAGCCTGATTTTAGCTTTTCACTTTAATCTCAAATACTTTGAAAGCAATGTTCATTTGTTAAGATTTATACAAAGAGAGAGCCGATGTGATGCTAACTTCCAGGTTAGCCTACAAATTTTTCATCCCTGCACCAGGCTATGACAGCTAGCACTGACTTCAGTAATGCTATGATACAAAATAAACTTTGTAGAAAATGGACGGATGAGTGGGTGGATTGCTCCAGAAGTCTAAGGCTACAGGTAAGCCAGCAGCTGATTTAAATGTGAAACGGTTCTGACATACATTGCGTTTTACTTTTACAAATACTGTTCACATTCTCCTTCTTCCTTATGGAGATATCTGAAGGCAGGGGACAGCTGATCCACTGCTGTGCTTAGCAGTTATTCTGATTGACTTCCAGGTAAAAGCCTGGCACGGACACTTGCAGAACACCTCATCAAGTCTGGTCTGACCGAGGTGTACTGCACATATTGAAGAGAAAATCAATCCTCCAAGGTAATAATCTAGGTACTTCCCGGTAATTCTGGCAATGAGTAATTAAATTTAGTGTAATGTCAGCTGGACTAGTTCTAGGCAGGCCAACACAATCATTAGACTTTTTCTAGCTGCATGAAGATATGCTGACTCAGATTATTAGTTTTTATTTTCATACTCTGAGTACACTTCTACTTTAACAGTTTCATCTGTACATCATCCTCTACTCTTCGTCTGTTCACTACGTGAGTATTTGTGAAGGTGTTTGAATCCGTCTCCGTCACTCACCAGCTCTCCTCTCGGTCCTCTGTTTCCACGAGATCCCTGCTCGCCCTTCTCCCCGAGTGCTCCCTTAAAGAAAATTCAAACATAATGTAACATATATGCTGGCTGCCCCATACAAAACATTTCAAAGTCAATATTAATCTGACTTACTTTCTCCCCACGAGGTCCATCATTCCCTGGAAGTCCCTAAAACACACACACACACAGACGCACACCAGGAAATCAGACGAGCTATTTGAGATAACAAAAGTTAATGTTTTTGGCATTGAAATAAGCTTCATCACTTACATCATCACCACGCTCTCCTTTGTCCCCATCAAGTCCAGGAGGGCCTTGCACTCCCTGAAATAACACAAGTATTTCACACGTGTCAGATTTCCCTCCCAGTATGATAAGTCTATAGATCTGTGTTTTGTTTCTTTATTGGAGGATTTACCGGAGCTCCCATTGGGCCATAGTTTCCGGGCCGCCCTGGTTCTCCGTCTCTTCCAGGATCTCCCTGAAAGAAAAGGCACAGTATCTTATTAAAGGCCATCCAAAGGACATTTCAGTGACAAACAAGTAAAATAAAAATAATGTGAGCTAAGCTCGGATTGTTTTATAAAAGACTAGAAGTGCTTCAGGAGTATAAACCACCACTGAGGCATTTCCACAGGAGTTATTGTCAAATATGTGGAAAATTACCCTATTCAACACTGTCAACAAATCCTTGAAAAATTTCTGAATCCGCATCTGTGTTCAGATCACCACCAAAATCAAATCACTTCTTCCTTGTGCCATGATCAACATTCCCTGAAGAATTTAATCAAATCACATTCAGAACTTTTTGTGTTATCCTGTTAATGAACAAACAAACAAACTGGCAAATGCTGGCAAAAACATGACCTCATTGGCTCAGTTTATATGCAATTCAAATTTCATATGCTTGGACTTTTCTGTACAAGAACAATGAGCTTTAATTTAAAACTTCAGAGGTCAATATTGTCCAGGATTCTATTGAAAAGAATTTTTTTTATTGTAATAGGCTTATCAAGCTTAAATAACTGACATAGACCAATTTTTGTTTACCAACCCATGCTGAAATGTTTCTTTGACAAAAGAAAGCATTTTGTTACAAATCATACCATAAAATATTTCAAAAGTTTCTCTCTCCATAAACACACCTTAAAGCTCAATATGTACATCTGCTCAATGCACAAGAAGTGCTGACTGTTCTTGACGTAGATAATTTGAAGGATTTTAGTTAGTAAGTTAGTTTTTTCAAATTTCATATTTGTTCCCTGATATGTGAGCTCATGTCTGTTTGCAAGCTTGCTGGAAGCAGAGAAAGGACATCAAGGATTACTCAGTGACTTTATCTTAGGAGGTAACTGGAACTGGATTTTGTGTCAGGGGGAACCATATGTATCCTTAATGGACTGGCATCTGTTAAACCCTGAAAGTTTGATTTTGGGCCATGACAGAAGGCTGTTTAACTCTTAAACATTATTAAGGATTCAAGGTTAAAGATGGGAATAAAAAAAACCAACTCTAGTTAAAAAAACCAGTTTCAAGTAATTTGGAGGGTCAACATTATTCTCCATTTTGCTGAACAATTCCCTTATCAAGGCCTTCCGTTTAGCTACATGTGCTTTACAAAATAACAATGCCATGTGCTTGCAGGAGGAAGTCAGCATGCAGCAAAAAACAGGCGTGGTCTGAATTGCGCCTTAAGTTTTCACAAATGACACAAACATTAGAACAATATCTGTGTCTGTGGTTTTGAGCAGATGTGGATCAGCATTAAGTGCAGGTGTGCCATGTGTTTGACATTGCTGACCCATAAAACCTATAAAGGCCATCTTTCATACATATGTGATGTACAAGCACATCTTTAACTAAATAGTTTCATTTTAATTGATATAATTAAGAACCCTTTATGTAATATGCTTGAAAATACAGTTTCTGATTTTTGTTAGTTATAAATAAAACATGGTTCCTGCCACATGACTGCATTTATTGTTCCAGTGACAGAAACTCTGACAGTTGATGCAACAGAGAGACAGATAGCGAAATAGCAGCTTAAGGCTAAACTACAATACATTTCTGTCAATAATCAACTTATAAACTATAAAGCTTTATTGCCCCATATATACTGATTCAGAACTGTGCAGCATAATGTTGCAATATATTGGTGTATCAATATTTCCTTACACAGTAAGAGCAACAGCGAAGCTAATAAAGAGCTATCTGGTTTGTATAATGAAGTTAACACAGGGTATTTAAAAATATAGTTAAATTGTAAATGCCTCTTGCAGAAGTTTCCTCTAAAGTGACTTATTTAGCCACTTTGAAGAAACCACTGATAACTATGAGATGCCTCTATTTGTTACTCCCAGCACTTGGTTACTTCAAACTTCCTGAGCATGTGTATTTTTCTCATTTTTACATCTTACTTTTGCTCCTTTCAGTCCATAAGAGCCGGGGTCTCCCTTTGGTCCGGGCTCTCCCTGCAGACCCTGGAAGCAGAGAAACACAGAAACAGTTCAAACGGATGATCACAAGCAGCTGAAGCCACAACACCCTATGAAGCTGCAGTGCATACAAGTTCATGTGCGTACATGTGTGTTTGTTTACAGAGGGGCTATATGGCTCCATTTAAACAATCTGACAGCAGAGAATGTAAACCAAGCGTGATTAAGAGCCATGGGCCTCAGTCCACCCCTCTTAGAGGACCCAGACATGAGGGAGTGATGGTGATCAGATTCGACTCTAAACAGGCCGCTCTGGTTAACAGCTAATCAGTAAACAATGTGACTGACTGAGCCGCAGGCCGCTGAGCTTCAAAGACAACTTTAAGCACACGAATAGAAAAATACAGAGACTGTTTGAGTGTGTGTGTGTCTTAATATTTTAAAATCTGACTAGTTGTGTATTTGTAGTGCTCAGTCCTGATGTCATTGTCAGACTGTGTCAGATTGTATGACTGCTGTCCATCTGGCTGTGATTCAACTCTTGATGTGTGATATTAGTCTGAGGGGAGCTCTGGTAGGGCTGGGGTAAACACTAAGTTTTTTAATACATATATCAAAATATTTCAAACAGTATTTCAAGTGAGAAATTAAGCTTTTTGACCACAACATTTATTTTGCATTGTAATAATGAAAAATAGTGTTTTGTCATTGAGTAGTGCAATGTTCGCATTGTTCACAGAGGTAAACAACAAACAATAATATGCTCATTGAGCAAAAGATAATTTATTGAAAATGTTTAATCTAATTGGGGGATTAAGATCTTATACAATTTATTCAATATAAGGACATGTCATTAGGAAAATGACAGCTAAATGAATTTGGTACTTGTTTCATAAGGCAGCAACAAAAAATGGTATCCTAAGCAATCAAAATTGTGTTATTTCCAGTTTCTAGATATTTTTGCACAGCAGATCTTCATTTTGAATACAAAACCAACGCAGTCCAGCTACTTCAGCAATCAGCAGCATGAAAGGAAAAAATGCATTTAGCAACAGCTGCTTTTAGCTGCCCGGCTCCAAGCGCTTTAAGTTGACAACAGTTCAACATTTGGGACCGCGCTGCCTGCTTCAATGTTATTTCTCCAAAAGTGACCATTCAACAGCAACGGTGAAAGACAAAGTGATCTGAATGGGTTTTTTTAGGGTAAAATTTCCAGGTCTTCAGCTGCAATTAGTGGTTGGGCGTGATTTCTCCACTTTTGGGTGACAGCTCCATGAATAAAAGCAAACAGAGTAAACGTAAGGCAGTTTCACTCTGGATGCATGTGGCTGATGAGTGAGCCAGCTCCACCTTGAGATGCTATGGCCTACATACCAGCTGCATGTCTGTGCTGCATCTCCCTGCTGTCACAGCTCCAATTCTCCATAAATATCGCCTCAGTATAGAGCTTCTATAGAAATTTAAAGAACCACAATAAATCTCCCCACAAGTGACCTGATACATCGAATAACTGACTTTTTAAGACTTAACACAAAAAGCATTCTGAATGAACAAGGCGAGTTTCTCTACAGAGGTGGCAAACAGAAATTTAACTGTCAGAGACACGGACAGGAAGTGTGATTGAACGGTTTCTATGTTTTCTGTGACGTGTACTGCTGCTGTGAACATATCTGCTGGATCAAAGTAAAAATGGCTCTATATTTTTCGGCCAAGACCTGCACAAGGCTCATGGAAAAATAGGGAGTTTCTATTCTTGAGATTCTTGGCGTGGGAGACATGCTTGAAACATCTGAATCACGTTGGCAGTCTAAAAGATCTGACTTGATTCCATGCTATGCTGGCAACATGCAAGTAAAGTGCATCCAGTCAAAAATGGCCCTGAAACAGCAGACGGACTGATTCACATCAGTGGTATACATTTCATTTCAAGAATATTTGGGCAGCATCCCATAGTAAGTGATTCACAAGAGTACCTTCAAAAAAACTACAAATTGGCTGAACAAATGTTTTGTCTATCACACTCATTTTGGGCCAGATGGAGGCTTACAGTCATCAAAGATAACATTTGCTCATCACCAACGGACTTCCAGCTGCTTTGCTAAGTTAGGTGCAAGGATCAACCCAAAGCAACCAGATACGGCTAAAGACAAAGAAAATCAACTGTCATGACCTGGCAGTGTTAAATAATGGTGAGAGGTGCTCCAAAACGGAGGTTGAGAGCACTGCCAGCAAAACAGAAAAGAAAACAGTAGATGTGGATACAGACCCTGAAGTTTTATAATCATTCCACTGTGACCAACATTTCCAGAGAAAAATACCCAAAGACAAATCACATTTTCTCAGTAAGTTAAGAAATATTGAGATATGATTTTTGGTTCATATTGCTCAACCCTGAGCTTCAGGGCTGTTGCGGAGGGATTCATCTGAAACTGAGATATGAAACTTACGTCTGATCCAGGAGATCCTTTACAGCCAGGTAGACCGGGGAAACCAGGTTCACCCTGAGGAGGAGAACCAGATAGACAAACATTAAAAACCACAAAATGACACACACTTTGATTTTCCATAAGTCTCAGGTCTGTCTCTCACCTTGCGTCCATCAACTCCATCGTTTCCTCTAGCACCTTTGTCTCCCTGTGGGAGTATGAGAACAGTTTAATAAAAGGACAACAGTGACAAAACGATGTCTCTGAAGGTAACACAGGAGCTGATGAAGAGCTCACCTTGTAGCCTTTGTGTCCTCTTTCACCCTGCAGAGAGAACACAAGCAGCAGGAGTCAGACATGGTTGTGAAACATACACAAACTACTCATGACTGTATAATTTGTATGATTGTTCATTGTGATTGTACCTTTTCTCCTCTACCTCCACGGTCTCCCTGAAACAGAAAAGCACATGAGAATTACAAACATTGCACAAACCATGGGTGACATAGAAAGTCAGACTTAAATACATAGATGTTTGTCCTCTTAAACTGATTTTTAGGCAACAAAACAGTATTTGGAGTTATTTATAAAGGGGGCCTTCTCTCTTCTTCCATGTAAAACTCCACCAAGAGGCAGTTTGAGCACAGCAGACCCACTGCTGGTGTTTTTCTATTCTGTTCATCCTCTCAACATCCTCGGTGCACAGACACAACAGGGGGTGTGCCAGTCCTTTCTAATCAGCCATGCTGCTAACATTAGCAACACTGACCACTTCTGTACAGAACATAAAAATCAAAAGACTGATCAACTGATTCTTTTCATCTGAAATTAACAAGAACGTAATTTATTTAGCATCTTTTTTAACTATCATAACAATTATAGTAAATGTTGCCAGAGCATATTAAGCTTACATAATTACAAATTCCTGTTCTCCAGGGGGTTACGAACACAAATATTGTACTTCAGTAAAAGTAGTTATTTTGATTAAGTTTTACTCAGGACTAAAAGGGTTTCACTCTATGAATCTACTCTATTTGAAGGAAAAAAAAGCAATTAAATTATTTGTTTTTGAATGGCATATTAACAGTTCATCCTCACATCAAAATGTTAATGCAAAGCAGCAAATTGCCCTGTTGTATAACAATTTAAATAAAAAAAGTATCTGTGATATGATTCCTTATTTTCAGAATCACAGTTTCACATAAGCACACTGTATTACAAAAATTAATACAGAATGCCAAATATAAATCTTGATAAACAATTTGTCCTGGTAAATGCCAAATCACTGAAACTCAGGCTTAAATGTATTATATATACAAAAGGTTGGTAATAAAAAATATGTTCCAAAATGTTACCAACCCTTGCGGACATCCTGTCACTAAATAACAAGTATCTAAGGAATATATTATTTCAGGTTCAAGTATCAAGATAATAAACTTGGTGTCACTAATGAAGTTTATATTTTGTATCATAACAAAATTAGTCAAAGAAAAACCAATTGGTGTAACAGAGTCCGGAGCTGATTCTGACATAATAACGTCTATGTAAGAAAAAAAATGTGTAGTGCAAAGTGATTTTTGGTTTGAACTGAAAATTGACTGAGAATTAAAATCAGATAGAAAGATTGACACTCCAGTTAAGAGTCCATAGAGTCCCGGACCAAGAAGGCCTCTTAAATTACAACTAGTTTCAAATTCTATATAAGAAAACATAAATTTTCTTTCTCCTTTATTTCCAGTCATGCTTTACCTTCATTCCACTGTAACCCGGGGGACCAGGATCTCCAACACTGCCCTGAAACATAGAAACAAACATGTGAGATGTGTGTTTGTTGTATTGTTTAACATTTATGTTTGTGCACTTGAATAGGAAAAATGTGTGTACTTACTATGTCACCAATGTCTCCTTTCTCTCCTGGCATCCCTGGTCTGCCTCTTTCTCCCTAAACATTGACAAAAGAGAACAAACATTTAGCATGTGTCACTAAATTCACACAGTATTCTGGGTTTCTGCCATTAATCATTTCATGTTTTAGTGAGAGTAGGGCTCCTATCTTTTACGTTTTTACTGAAAATTTTAACAGCACATTTTAAGAGTTAAACACAATGCTACAATCACACTGCAGTTCTACTCAGACATCTGATTCTTTACCGTTTCAGAGGAGGAAATGCCTCTTACAAGAGATAAGCTTTCCAGAATCATCGTGGAAAATGTATTTACTGTCGATGCATATTGCATGAGACCCTAAACTAAATACATCTAACAATCCTTTTCATAGAAGACTTTAGAAACCAGCATCCAAGTAGCAAATAAAAATAGAGCTTGAATTCTTAAAACATTCAAAACATTTGAGACTGTTTGCATCATATTAAGGATGCATGACATTGGATTTTTGCTAATATCTGATATGCTGATATTTCTGAA